>JBBUKS010459872.1:0-18030 GCA_038050645.1 Hedychium gardnerianum
GATTTGAAAATTTTTGTGTGCTTAATACTATAACCCAACCCCTAAACCCTAAAGGCAAAGTTTCATTGGCACAACCGGTTGTTTAAAAAATAAAAAAATAAAAAATTGATCCAGGAGCTTGGATAAATTTAAACGCTTGGATTCTGTGAGGGTCGCTCATGTCGTCCACGGAACGGGTGTGCAGGTATCAATTATATATATATATATATTAAAAAAGCAACATTATCAGGTGATTATTATAGAAAACTGTGTAAGAATAATTGTGTAATTGGGTTTCTCTATTCTCATGTCTAATTTATTATTTACATGTGATTTATTTTTACCTTCGGCGGTGCTTTGCTACATCTGTTTTTTAGTTGTTAAAGCTTAATCCTACAACAAATTGAGATTGCAGTTTTGTTCAACCTGAAACATAAGCTTTGCTAAATGATTGGATTGGCGTATGCCTAACATAAAAAAACTAAACAGATATTGCATTGCTCTTCTCACTCTGTATAGTGTTCATGTGCGAAAAGATCTTATTTCCTGTGCTAAGATCTATATTTTGAATATGGCAATCTTATTGTTCATCTCATTGTTCTAGACATGCAAGGAATGCGGTGCCACCTTATCAACATGTCCCATGTGTCGGGCACCTATTGCTACGCGCTTGAGACTCTTCGCTTAAATCGTCAAGTGATTGGAGGTGTATAAGGAGCCACACGGGCCACCTTGCGGTTTCTGAACTTCTATGGCATTCTGTAGGATCTGACCATCATGAACATGTAATTTAGCAGACGTGAATCATGGAAAATCTTTGGTGGCTTTTTTGTTTAGCATCAGAATTGTTGGAGTAATGTTGTACATCTATGATATGCAAAATGAATTGTATCTCAGAAAATCTCTTGACCATAAAACATAAATATATGTAAATATGAATTAATGTAGAAAACATAGCAAAGCTCGGGTGAATTGACCCCTTTTTTCTCAAATCTACTTTATTATTTGTTATCGGGTAAACCTTGTATGCTCTATGATAGCTAATAATATTCTTGAGACGTTTTGGATTATTTTTGCGAACAAACTCTCAAGTTTGAAATTTATAGGTCAGAAAATTAGGTTCGTCTCTCAATCCTTTTTCTTTTTTCTTATGATATGTTAATGCATGCTAGCACCATTAACATGTAAGCATATTAAAATTGAATCAAGTATCAAACATATCATATGATAAAAAAGGAGAATAATAAGACACAAGTGTTAATTCTACATTGGGCTACTCTATAATTTAGAATTAAAGAAATTATTTTATGAAAATGGAGATACAAGAGACATGGAGTCAAGCATCCTACAACTCATATGAAAGAGAGAAGAGTAAAAAAGCTGAGTCATAGATGTTGATATCATCTTCGGAAGATCTCTTTGGATCCTTGGTTGACAGAATTATTGCGGCTCCTTGGAAGACGGCTCTCTCCTAAGGTTTCCTTTCACGAGAAAACCTTTGATCCCTCAAATAGATGTCCCTTTGGTTCTTTTATAGTCTCCAAAAATTACTAAGTTTAGTACAATTTTTTTAAAAAACAAGAGTGTCGCCACTGTGCCACGGTCATGTTGGTAAGCATGACAAGTCTGTGCAGGCTATTGGATGTCAACGGTCAACCGAACACAGTCGTGTCAGGTCCAAACCGTTTTTGGTGATGGAATTCTCCTTGTCAAACATATCCTGCTCGTGTTTGATGTTGGACACCCCAATTGTCGCTCCGTTGCTCGTCTTGCTCCAAAGGTGATGCACGAGCGTGTCAAGGGACCTGACTCGACCGTGCATCATATTGGAATGCATGCTTCCAAGGTTTTTTGTCTCTAATTGAGCTTTAATTTCACGTCTTGTCAATAAAACACATAAAAATAGTTTTCAGAACTAAAAGGATAAAAAGAGTGTAAAAGTAATGAAACTATATAAAATATGTTCATGTAATGAAATAAATACATGCTAAATATTATCCAAAACATATGCATGAATCATATACATCAATCAACAAATGAACCTGAATGACGAGACGACGTGGACATGATTGGTCGATCAGAACTATTGAATGAGCAATCGAAAAATTAATCTGATCAGCAAATCGAGTGAGATAAGTTGTTGATTGGTCGATCAAATACACTTTATTGGTAAGAAAAAGCTATAAAAACAACTATTGAGACACATATACATCATGTAAGGTATTAGGAAAATGACTTTAGTTCAAAATACTTATTATAATTCCTTAATTCAGACTAAAATATATTTGACAAAGCATTCAAATATTCATGATCCAAAAATTTATTATAATTATTCATTTCATTTTATTAACTAACAATTATTAAATACTTATTTAGTTATATTAATAAAGTAATTAACTATCCATTTGTTACTAATTATTAAACTATAATTATATTATTTATAATTTGTATATCATTCATATTATCAAATAATAATTAATAAAATAGTAACATTTAATAACTTTTTAATATATGAATATATGAATATAAGAATTAAGAATATATAAAATATATAATGTAAATATATATATATAAATAATGAATCTAATTTAAATTTAAATGACGATAAATTACTAAATCACGTAGCTAAAGTTTCAGAATATCTAAATCACGTATCCAAGTTTTAAAATTATCAAATCACGTACCTAATATTCATTTTACCCTCTTACTATTCCTAATCTATAATTTAGTAATCGATTGAGAATGATTCCGTAGTCGTATAACATTCCACTAATCGATTGTCGATTTATGAAATTTAACTCGATCGAAAATGAGTTGAAAAAATCACTGTTTTTAATATAATATGTCAAATTGATGTTTGAGAGCATAAATATAATTAGTAGAATTAAACGAACACATAGGATCTGGTTCAATGTCATTCTGAACTCTCTACGTCCATTAGTCAGTTTTAGGCAAAATTAGTTGATGAACCTAGAGAGCTTGGAATGACATGGAACCAAGTCCTATGTGTTCATCTAGTTTTTTGATTATATTCATACTCTCAAACATCATTTCTATATGCCATATTGAGAGTAATACTTTTTTGAACACGAATATGTTTGAAAATCTGATTCGTGTTCAAAAATTTACTGTTCTTAATTTAAAAATAGAAAACGAATCAAATTAATCAAAAAAACCCGAAATGTTAAAATAATTAAATTAAAAATTTAAATTTGATCGGTTTGTTCGAACTTTTAGGATGCGTTTGGTTGGGGGTTATCGTTGATAACGTTGGTTATCCATCTAAGGTTATTAACATTTTTTTTTTATTTTTAGGGAATGAACGTTTTCTGAGTAATCTTACATGCCCGACACGTTATCAAACATCAGTAATCCTGGGATTCAACTCGAAATGTGATTACCTCGGATTTTTGAGGTTTCTCTCGATTCCAAGGTTATCGAGAATCCAGCCACGTCAATCGTCGTCATTCCTTCGTGCGGAAGACTCTCATGGGGCTAAAGGTGGCACACGGCTCACCAGTCATGTGAATAGGACGTTCGACAAGCAGTGCCAGCTCGGCGTCGTCGTTGTTCTAGCGAAAGACTCTCGTTGAACGCGCTCGTCGAGGACGGAGGTTGCAGCGGCTCGCTGAAAGGCTCGGCGGGCCGGAGGTGGCAGCAACTCGTCGAAAGGCTCATCGGGTGGTGTTCGACTGACGACGTGCGTGAGAGACGATTGTATGCATTTTTTTTTTTAAATTAGGTTATTTTTAAACTTAAAATTTTAATTAAAACTTAATTAAATCAATCAACTCCTAATTATAATTGAGATAAACTAAATAAATCTAGTCTAAAGTCCAACAAAATTATCCCAAAAAATTCTAAAATATTATCACCATTAATAATATATATATTTTATTAGTCGATTCGATGACTTATATAATTTTCTGTACTAAATTATATATACCAAAGTTTCAAATAATTTTTTTTTATTATATTATTTAAGATTAATCAAATGATATTAAATTATATTTTATTTCTCGTAACTTAATTATATTATTATTTGATAATTACATAATAAAAATTATATATAATAACCTTAAACTAAATATATCGTTAAAATTTAGGGTAAACTTTTATTCACCTCTATAAAAAAAAATAATTAATCAGGTCATGTAACGTCGGATTTGGGATGACCGGTCCGATCCTATAGAAATTTTTCATCCGTCATCAAGATAAATCAAAAAACGCTAATAAATACACATCTAAATAATCAATTTTCTTAGGCTCATTTTTTACTAGATTTTTTTTTCTACAATACCCCATAATAAAAATTCAAAATTTCAATTATTTAATAAAAATTTACTCGTTGCACCATTATTTCAGTGCAATGGTTACCTGCCCCTACCAATGTATGCGGACTATCTAATGGTCTCCTTAGTCACGTGACTCTGGCTACTTGCCCATTGCTAATATCACGTGACTGGGGGCTCCTTAATCACTGTTGGTTTCGTGGTCGAGCGAAACCTCCACCGCGACCCCTTTAACGCCCCTCTTCAGTTCACCTATGCACCCGTCGCCGTACACATTATTGTGCCAATCAACGCTCGCCGCATCCCCCATTTCGCTGTATTCACGCTCCAAACGACTCTGGGCGACCCTATTGACGCTCGCCTGTTTCGCCCTACGTCCGCACCATTTTAGCTCCCCTCCCGTCGCCTGCGTTTCAGATCTCGATCTCCCGTCTCCGTGATTTGGAGGATTTTCTCCCCGATTGAAGTTCCAACTACATCCATGGAGTCGACCTCTCCGCCTTTCTCCCTGGGGCCGCCTAGGCAACATCCAGGGATGGTGCCCAACGCTACCAGCGTTCCTCAAACTCCCCAGATCGGCCAACCGATGGCCTCCTCATCCATCCCGCCTCCGTTCACGCCGTCTTTCCTCGGCTCCTCCCGCCCAGCCCCTACCCCTTTCGCATCCCGCTCGCCTCCACCAGGGGCCATCCCACAGGGCCCGATCGCCAGCAACGGGCCTCCAAATTCCGGATTTATTGCGCCTCGGACCTTCCCTCCGCCTTCAGCACAGCCGGCGCCGTCTTTGGCCGCCTCGTCATCGATCAGGGCGCCCCATCCGTCTGTTGCATCTACTCAAGCTTCGGGCCTCCGGCAGTATCCTGGAAGTCCACCTTCCGGGGCTTCCATGGCAGCTGCCGCATCTCCGTTTATAGGCCCACCAGCATCTCAACCGTTTGGAAGACCGCCTACCTCCCAATCACCCTTCTCTGGTCCTCTGGCATCACAGCTTCCGTTTGCTGGACCACCGTCCTCACAACGTCCTTTGGTTGGATCGATGAACTCACAACTGCCCCTTGCCGGACCGGCCACCTCACAGTTGTCCTTTGGCAGACCGGTCACTTCGCAGTCGCCTTTTGCAGGACCACCCACTTCCCACGCGCCCTTTGCAGGAACTCCAACTTCACAACCGCCCTTCACTGGACCGCCTACTTTGCAGCCGCCCTTTGTCAGATCGACCACCGCCCAGCCACCCTTTGCCGGGCTACCCACCTCTCAGCAATTTGGTGGACCGCCCACGCAGACATTTACCGGGCCGCCAATTTCACAGTTTGTCGGTCCACTAACCTCGCAGCCGTATTCAACTCGGCCATCTTCACCGTCGTATATGGCCACTCCATCTTCACAGCCATTTTCGAAGCCTCCAACCATGGGCACTACTTTTGGTTCTCCAGTTTGGCCATCTCAGCCAGGACAGGTAAGTGAAATTTGTCTTTTTTTTTTTAACTTCGAGTAAGAAACTTTACTCCAATTTGAATGTAAATTGTAAATTATTTTCAGAGATTTGGATTCTTGCTTAGCTTTGTTGAACTGCTAAAAAGAAGTCTCATCTATTCTATAACCTACTTGGCTGTCTAGTTGCTTAGCTTTGATTTAACTTTTGATGACTGTAGCTACAGACTTAAAGTTGTGATTGGCTTCTTTGAATTTGCTTTTAGGTGGTTCCTTCCTTGCCTGGTAATGTGCAAGCACCTCCTAGGATGTTTGGAGTGCCACCAGGCATGCCAAGTCAACAAATTCCTCCGGTCCCACCTGCTATGGGCCACTCAGCCCTAGCAGGGCCTCAGGTCTCCACACAGTCAAAGATAGATCCAAACCAAATTCCTCGACCTTTGCCAAGTTCGTCAATCGCACTATTTGAAACTCGTCAGGGAAATCAAGCAAATGTACCTCCGGTATGTATTCAAAGGTGTGATATTTGAATGTTAGGATTGTGCATCTTTGATCTTCCTAATGCTATTCAGTTCATCTTTGGTGTTTCAAATGACGTGCATTTTCTACTTTTAGTACAACTGTGACATTTTTTCTGACAATGATATGCATTTTCTGATTTTATTACAACCATGGCTGCTTTTCTGACAATGTTATGTTTTTTAAGCCTGCAACCAGCAATTTTGTTGTCAAGGATAATGGTAATTCCAGCCCTCGTTTGGTGAGGTGCACGCTGAATCAGGTGCAGTTTTAGTAAATTTTATTTAGTGATTGTGATTTTTCTTTTGTTATAAATAAATTATTCTCATGACAGATACCATGCACTGGGGACCTTCTATCTACCTCTGGTATGCCTCTCACCTTAATGGTGCAACCCTTGGCACTTCCACATCCATCGGAGGAGCCTATCCAAGTAATAATAGTATTATTATTTTCAATTTCTTCATTCACCAACTAATAGTCAGGATTCACAAATACAATTTGTTTGTTTATTTTTGCTGTATCAATACATAAATAGGACTAGTGTTTTAGGAACAACCAATTTTTTTTTTGAAGGAACTTGCTTATCAATTACTACTCAAAATATTAGCATTTGAAAATTGATGGATTAACAAAAAAATCCTAAGGTGTGGGGGATAGGTGGAACATTGGAAGAAAAAAGCTTTCTATTTTGAGTTGTTTATATAACTTTTTTTTCACCACCACTATATATTTATATTGATTCCTAATCATAGATATCATAACATGTAGGAGAAATCAAAATAGAATCCATTAGCTCATACTAATTTACTCAAATATTTTATTCATGATCATGAAGAATAGGTCAATTCCATTTCGAAGCCCACATGGATCATCAATTTGTGTTGTCGAAGACAATTAACACAATAAACTATGTTAGTCCCAACATAGAATTTAAACATTTCTTGTCATGCCTTGGGGGTGTAATTCCCACTCGTTAGGAGGTACCCCATTCGGTGACAGTTTAATAAAAGAGGCCTAGGCATCATATAACAGGAGAACTATGAAATTCAACAAATATATATATATATATATATAAAAGGAAAATTATACAGATAAAAAGCAAATGAAATAAAACGTAAATAAAAAAAAATAAAAAAAAGTCAAACTAGGAATCAACAGATCGAGAAGCAACTCTACGTAAAGATGAAACCAGTTAAACAAACTATAATATCAAAAACATGCCGTTCCAAGGGAAGCAAATAGTAAGTGTAAATGGTTAAGTGGGTAATCAGAAACGATGTGCATGAATTTAATCTTGTTTAAGTAGAGTAGATCACAATTTCTTATTACAACTTTAAGTTCTCCATTTATACATAAATGCATATTTATAATCATGTAACATTTTTATATTGAAATTTAGAATCTCAACTTTATCATCATTTGTTATTATTAATTAAAATAACTGTTCAATTATTACTATTTAATCCACAGATATATTGATCACCAATGGTATAATAATATCACACTAACGACATGACCGAGTTGGTCACCATGTGGTAGAATTGCCGTAATTAAGCAAGGGTCAAATCCCGACAAAAGCCGGGGATATATACCCTCCCACATGGGGGCTGACTTCAGATTCCTGATTTACCTCTCTACAGATGGTTATGGGACCTGTGTGGGGCGCCCGGGGTCAACGTATGACTTTTTGCTGTAACCAATGGTATAATATCGCCCCCTAGGGCATGGTGTGGTGGTAAAAAGGTAGGGTGCTTTCCCAAGCAACTAGGGTTTGATTCCCATGCAGGGCACACCTATGACGCTCAAACTATTTGTGAAGATGGGGCGCCACTTCAGGAGCCATTCCACTTCCTGGATTTACTTAGTGGGCGGAATATGGGACCGGATCGTCTACCCTAGTATTAGTCGGGTTGTAAGATCTAGATACTTGGTATAAAAAATATAAAAAAATAAATGGTATAATATCAACATTGATAAATATCACAAATCAGATGAGTATCAGCATGTATAATATATATCATCAATGGTCTACATATGATAAATCCACTTCTAAGAAGTGAATCACGGGAGCCAATATACTCAGAGTGTAAAACATCATCTGACGTATGAGCAACAATCCCCTCACCTGTGGAATGCATAATAAAGATCGACCACGGGTGAACATGCTACCACAAGAACATGTGGGCGGTCAAGTACTCTCGACCGCGAGCGAACATGCTGCCACAACATGTGGGCGGTCTAGTACTACGGTATCAGTGTTCTAAATAGCGGCTGCCTAGGTGGGAGGTGGGCATCAACCACACCGCCTTAGGCTAAGGCGGTGCTTTAGGCGGTCAAACGGCTCTGGTGTCGTCGCACTGCGAACCTGAAAGTGTCGCCCGAGCCCGGCGACGGGCCTTGACGGGCTCGGACGTGTCGCTCGGTCCCGACGGGCCCTGACGCGTCGTGCAGTCCGGTCGACGGACCCGGACGCGTCGCGGGGTCCCGACGATTCATCCGGACGAGTTGAGCCGTCCTGGCGATGCGTGGGGCTCGTCGCGCGGGCCGCGGGTGAAATAGTGGTAAGTGGTAGGAGACCAGAGTTAGGTTTTTAACTTAAGTTCAATTAAATACTTTAGCTAATAATTTTAAACGATTGAGATAATTTAAATAGACTTAATGAAAGCCTAATAAAATTATCCCATTAATTTAATATATATATATAAATTATTTTATTTTATTTTTTTAAATATTTAGATTAATTTTTTTATTTTTAGTTAATACAATCAAGGAGGATTATGTATAATATTATGTATAAAAAATAATAAAAAAATCAACTGCCTAGGCACACAGTATATAGTTAGTCTGAACGACCAATCTAAGTTAACCTCATATGAAGTATATTAATTCATTTTAAGTACCATTATAGGGCTCACAGGTAAAAGTGATAAAATAAGAAACTACAAGTATCAACAAAAAGAAGTACCAAGATGAAGGAAAGTCAAGGAAATATAAAGACATATCAATAGAAGAGTAAGTCAGAATATCCATTTTAATTTTTAAAACAACCTTTCTCCATCTTAATCCCCATATGAACCGATATGTGAAAATGAAATAATATCAATTATTTACTCTCCAGTGATTTAATTATTTTGAACCCTGATTTCACTATTTTAAATATCATTTTATCCCCTTTTTGAAAACAGTTATATAAGCATATATATATATATATAAAATCCATTTCTCTATTTATTCATGCACAAGGACAAATATTTGAGAGTCAAAAGATGGATGTACCTACATTTATAAATAGCAAAAAGTTCTGAGCGCCACTCGAACTCGTATTTACAAGTATCATATGAAAATACTTCAAATACTCAAAATGATACCTAATAACATAACACAAGACGATCAAATCTTGATCCCGCTACCTTGTAATATTTTTCTTCGACCGATAAAACAACGGAGATGATTCATTGATGCGAATCGCTCTAGCCAATCGAACCTATACAACAAATTGTAATTAGTTAATAATTATTCTTCAACATCAATAAATCAAATTTATCAATCCTTACCTGAGAATACCAGAAGATTCAAAAACAAGGAAAAACTATGATTCCCCTTGGTTTGGACAACACAAGAGTTGTTGGCTCTCGTCTTTGGCGCTCCAGCAGCAGGTAGGGAAATATCAACGCTTGATGCGATGAACAGAAGCAATAATCACTGCTGTTGACCGGAAGAAGAGGCAAGAGGTGTTGTCGTTGGTTAAAGAAAATGGACAAATGATTTCTGGTTGCTAAAAGACAGCAAGTAATTGCTGTAAAGTAAAGGGAAGAAGAAGATGAGGAGCTGGAGTTCCGTTGCTGGAAGAACAGAAGACCTCTTGTTAGAAATAAAAACAAAAAGGAATAGAAAACTACTGAGACAATAAAGGGAAAGGGAGGACCTTTTTCCTCTTTGTCGATGGCCTCGCCTAGCTCCGATGGGCTCCAGCCTTGGCTAGCTCCGGCAGCTGCTATTGGGGGTTTGTAGTTGGCTGGAAAAGAGCAGCACTTTGTGGAAGGAAAGTTGCTTTGGTTGCCTTGACGAGAAAGGAAGTCTCTCGGATTTAGCTGCTGTGAGCGGCTGGAAAAAAAACAAAACAGCAAGGTGCTGCTCTTGAGAAGAGAAGGAGAGGAAGAGGGAGAGGCTACTGGTGTTGTGAAGAGGAAGGAGAAGAAGATAAGAAGGGAAGGAGGGATCGAGGCGTGCGTATGGCGGTGGGCTGCTTGCGTAATGGAGAGTAAAGAGGAGAGAAAAAGAGGAAAGAAAAGGTTTCCTCAAACACATCCTAATTCATTTTAAACTGACCGAACCAATTTAACCCATTAACTTTGGTTCGACCATAACTTGGCCAAATCAAATCAAAATCAATCTCGGCTTGAACCAATATAATCCTTATCTTCATGCCTATCCGATGGATTTAGTTCGTACCCAATCTGATTTTTATTCAGCACCCTCACTTCGTGTTCGATGATTTAATTTGTGATTATTATTATTATATATTTTATTTTTAAAATTCAATACTTTAACATTTCTCATGCAGGCTGTGAAGTCCTAATCTAAACCTCATTGTTTTTCATCAATCTTGGTGGTTTTATCAATCTGTGCTGTTGAATTTGAACAAATATGTTTTGACTATTGTAGATTGTGTTATGAAGTTTAGTAACAATCTAGAGTAGTTGGGACTTTGTGATTTGGTTTATTGTTGTTTTGGTTGTTGGTTATATTCAAATTTATAGTGAAGTTAAAAAAATAGCCTGTCTATGAGCCTGTGGTAACATTGTGTCTCCAAGAAGTCATGGTTGTTTTCAGATTTCATCTTCTAAGTTCCAATTTCTGCATTAAAATTCAACATTTCTACAAGTTTATCAATACAATTGTCCTAATAAGTTATGATTACTTTTGATCATTTAAGTTCTTTTAGTTCAATTTTTCCATGAAAACAATATTTTTCTGCGTTACAATGTGAAATATACTCACATACTATACACTTCTTTTGTAAACAAGCTCTTTAGAGTTCTATTTTATTATTATTATTATTTATTTATTTTTTAATCTTTTTGACCTTTTCGTGTTATGATTAAGGAGTTTTTGGAGATGTTTGTTCATGTATTAGAGATTAAGTTAATGGAGTTGCTAGTTGTCTTGTAGGGTTAGTCCCACACTAGATGTCTTAGTAATAGGGTTATTTGTTGAGTTCTATTTCTAATCTATGAGTTCTCTTTTAGGGTCAAAGTTTTGTCCAAAATTCGGTTAAGTGTCAAAACATGTTATATTGTATGTTTCTTGAAAGCATGTTAGAGGTTCTAAGTAATACAACAATAACAACTAAGTCTTTATTCCACTACGCGGAGTCGGCTATGGATGCTCGTATGCCATTGGGCTCGATCCCATACTATATTCTCATCCTTATTTAAATGAATTTTATCTTATTTTATCATTACTAACTAAATCTTCTTTGGTCTCTTGTCCTCGATTAATGTGCGTATTTGTCATGCTCTTAACCTAACTGAGGTATTTATTGGTTACCTAGGTACATCTTTATACCATCTTAAATGCGTCTCTTGGACTTTTCTCTCAATAACTGCAACCGCGCAACCTCGATTTTTTCTCTAATGTTCTTTTAATCTGTTTATCCTCATATGTCTGCACATTCACCTTGATATTCTCATTTTTGTGACTCTCTTCTTCTATTCGCGTGCTCGATTCATAGTCCAAGATTGAACTCTCATCTTTTAAATAATAATACGATGCATTTTTCCTTTTTTTTAAAAGATTTTTTTACTATTTTTTGAAACTTGCCCAAGATTTTGTCAAAACTTGGTAAAGTGCCGAAATATATATTATTATAATTCTTAAAAATCATGTCCGAGGTCCTAAATAAACATAACATGCTTCATCTTTTCTTTTTAAATTATTTGTAGTACTTAACCAATTTTTAAAGTTTTTTTTTTTGTTTTTGTTTTTGAAGGGAGTTAGAGGAATGAGAATATTTTGGAAAAAATGCTATCTTAGTAGAACATTAAATTAAACAAGGACTTTAGCTAAGTAATAACTAACTTTAAAAGTCTTCTTAGGACAATTATTCTTTTTCCACATGGAGAGGAGTGGATAAATCATTGAAGAAGCGCTCCTCACTGCCGGCCCCATAGTGAGATGAAGGGAGTAAATCGGTGACTGAGCGACTTCTTTAGGTGGGAGAGATTTTATTCCCCAAGGGATTATTCCCCCGGGGATTTTATCCCTGCTATCATGTGACAATCTATCATCTAAGTACCAATTCGGCTATGCCCGTGGGGGCGAGGAGTGGATAAATCATGCATCAATACTAGGTTGTGTGTTCAAATTAAAACATTGATTGATTTTCAATCAATTTTTAATCTTGTCGGCTTTTAATTGGGTTATCCATTTTGGCTTTCAGTTAAGTTGGGCTGACTTCAATAATTTTTTATTATGAACAGTTAAGTTCCTAGCCTTGCTTAGTTAAGTTCCTAGATCATAATAAACTTCATCTTTTTAACATATCTTTCTTGAAATTGTCATCAACTTTTGTCTAACCTCATCACGTTATAAAGCTTCTTAGTCATGACTCTAGTATTGGTCTTTAACTTCAACATTATCAAGTGTCCCAATTAGCTTTTCCTTTATGTAGTGATATTTTTCTACTTTATGTAACACACAAGGTTCAAAATCTCAAGCCGTGATATTGCTTCGATATCGTGCCAACATTTTAATGTATGGTGTCGGTCATGAATTTGAAGTGGAAGGAGGAAATAGATGAAGAAGAAAAAGGAAAAAAAGACAACTATTTATATATGGTTAATTTCAATCTTTGCTTTTCATCTAGAATGCTACAATTTTGACATTATTTTGTATAGAGACAAATTACACAAAAAAAAATAACTATCTTATCTCAATTTTAGCATGCCAAGGGATGTCAAGTCTTAACATGAAATGATGCTTGTTGATATCATAAACACAACGACATCTAAGACATTGTCACAGTATCAAGTAGTACGAGTTTTAGTAATTTATTGGAATTGAGTAGCATTGAGTTTTAATAAATTATCAGAATTATATATTTTGGCTGTTTTACATAACATGATACGAGATTTTTCCATGCTTGACATAGTTAATGTTTATGCTCTAGTTTAAGGGGCACTCTTAGAATTATATGGGATATTATATATATAGATAAAAAGCTTGGCATAGGGAATATTTATGCTGTAGCTTAAGGTTAGAGTGATAGGCATGGTTGGAAAATTCGGTCAATTCTATGAGGATTATCAAGATCAACGTTGGCTAATCCAATTCCAACTGATTTTTCGTCAAGTATTTGAGAAAACCTTATATGTTTTAAAGAAATCAATCTTAATGATGAAATTGCAGTATAAATCGATGAAATGAGGTAAAAATTAGTGGGAATGAGGGACAAGATGAACAAAATTGTTGATTTTGCTGGTCGACTTGGGAATTTTCCACTAGCGATGACAATAAAATCCAGAGAGCTGTCCAAGCGCTGAGAACAAGCACTTTGTGTGCGTGACTTCTAAACCATGGAAATTGAATGCGCCCAAGGATTGTTGGCGTGTAGTACTCTACGAGGAGGAGAAGCGAACATGTATTTCCTTTGTATGGCTTTTAATTTTAATAACTATTAATATGTATGATATTTTATGGTAATTAATTTCTTTACTTTATTTGTGCAGTAATCAATTATTAATAACCTATTAGTCCATTAGTCTATTCTAGTTTAATAAATTCAAATTAAGTTAATTAAAATTTATTTAATTTTATATAATTTAAATCATACATATTCAATTGTATCATTTTATTAAATCAGCTTTAATTAAATAATTTGATCAATTTGTTAATGTAATTTGATGAAGCAAGATTCAAGTGGACAAGAAAGATTTTAATTTAGTTTACTGAATGCTCTAAGATTTAATTTATTTAAACTAAGGTGCATCTTTTTTAGGTTTTTCAAATAAAATATAAGACACATCATTCTTTTGTTATTTATTTATTAATATCGTTATTATATCTTTCCATTTATTATTATTTTTACATTTTTTACCAATTCCACCGATCCCATTGATCTGATGTGGCCGATATCTAACTTAAGAACTTCTGATACTATTGTTATAACAATTTGGCTTACATATAAAAGTTAGATGATGACGACTGATAACATGTTCTCATTGTTCATCAATAATACGTAACTAATTGTTAATCTGAAATTTTTTATGCTTTCTTGACAAACAAATTAATATCAAGAATGTCTCTTTGTACCTTTGGCAGTTCTGAAATCCCTTTCTATCATGCCTTTTGTAGTTAATTTCCTTCAGTTTGTTCTAATGCCTTATTCTGCCATAATTCTAATTTCTAATTCATCTAAATGGATTGCACATCTATTTTTTGAAAAATAATTTCACCTTTCTGGAAAATGCAGGTTGTTGACTTTGGTGAAAGTGGACCTATTCGGTGTTCTAGATGCAAAAGTTATATAAATGCTTTCATGAGGTTCACTGATCATGGGCAAAAATTTGTTTGCAATTTATGTGGTGAGTAATTTACGCTTAGTTTGTAATCACAGGTATATCATTTAAACTCTTCAGATTCTTTATCTGTTTCCTCTGTTGTTTTAAACACCAGCATGGTCTAGCCAGTTTGACTAGTTTTAACCAAGAACATTCTATTTTGAATCGTTATATAAATGCTTTCATGAGGTTCATTGATCATGGGCAAAAATTTGTTTGCAATTTATGTGGTGAGTAATTTATGCTTAGTTTGGAATTACAGGTATATCATTTAAACTCTTCAGATTCTTTATCTGTTTCTTCTGTTGTTTTAAACACCAGCATGGTCTGGCCAGTTTGACTAGTTTTAACCAAGAACATTCTATTTTGAATCATGAAGAAAGCCAGAATTTAAAAATTGGTCAAACACAGTAAAACCTGCCGCAACCAGCCATAATCACTAGCCAATTTTCACAAATATTTGTAAAAATCTTTTTGTATCCTCAAGAAAGAAGAAACTCCTATTCAGAAAAAAACACAGTGAATTAATAGATTCATAACAATTTAAAATGTTAATTTCAGATATATGACAGATCAAAACATCCAACACTAGATCTTAAAAAACAACACGGCATATTTTGACCCATTTATATCCATATATGATGTAGTCTCTGGACATTGAAGATATGGGATCTCTTTTAATCTCTGAAACATTGAAGAGAGAGAGATACATCCTAGAATCTGGATTGAGAGGAAGAACACATTGTATCGTGTCTTATGAAAGAGATAAAGAGAGAAAAGGGACATAGATGCGAGATGATGAATCTTAAAAAGAGAGGCATAATCTGGATTAAGAGGAAGAATGTTTTGTATATCCTGTCTTATGTGAGATAAAATAGATAAAAGGTACATAGAGAGGTGAAATAGTGAATCTAAAATAGAGGGGGGAGAGAGAAAGGGGGGGGGGCGGAGAGAGGGAGACATTATTTTAGAGGTTGGGAGAAAAAGGGATCACAACACTGCAAATTCTGTCTGATACAAATTCTTCGACAACAATTAGACAAATGGCATTCGAGCAATGATTTATGCTATCTATGCTTGAACTAGGAACCCAATATACTAGCTACCTTTCTAATTTATTATAGAAATCCAAAATTTATGATTGGACATGTAAAATAAAAATTCTCTTGGTTAAAAGGAAGGGATGATCGTGATATATGTAATATTCAGCCATCCATTTTAAATGCATATTCCATTTTTGTGCAGCAGGGTTATGTAAACCTGCAATAGTCAACTAGTTAAACCAGTTAGGTTTTTAAAATATTGGTTTTCTCAGCTTTAGCCTTTTTTGTATTCAGTACATCTTTATTGTATTCATCTTTAGTCATTTATTTTTTTGGTATGAATCTTTTGCAGGTTTTACCAATGAAACTCCACGGGACTACTACTGTAATCTTGGGCCAGATGGTAGGCGTCGTGATGCAGATGAAAGGCCTGAACTTTGCAAAGGAACAGTTGAATTTGTTGCTTCGAAAGAATACATGGTTTGTTAATTCTCAGCTGTTTTATATTGTGTTGGTTTTGAAAAATAGGGAACAAATAGTTACGACAATGTTGATTCTCATTGTGTTTTGTGGATAAAATCATACAATTCTCATTTGTGTTCCTCTCATGGAATGGAATGGGATTCCTCTTGCCACTAGTTCTGATTTTAACGTCTTCACTTGGAACCTTTTCTGAATTCAAAATAGCTCGAGAAGTGACAGGATCCTCCTATGCTTGTATCAGGGAAGAATTGCTCTAGTCAATTCCTTGATATTATGGTATTTCTTGAGGATGAGATGTGAAAAATGGGATGGATTTGGAGTCTAATGATTCTTTGTATTTGTATGTGATTGCTCTAATGTGTTGAGTGATGCACAACATCCCCAAACTGAGCTGCCAACTTCTTGGTCTCACTTTGTTCAATGTGCTTTGGAGTGGCAAGCTTATAATTAACATAAAGAAATCATTGATTCTGAAGGAGATCCATAGGTGCTTAGAGGCATAATAATGCTTCCTTCACTATTGGACTTTGGAGTAGGTAACCATGTCAAGACTCATAAACAAGAAAGTAACTATTGAAACTAATGCACATTACTTAAAATGAAGAAATACAAGCAAGATAAGGCAAAGATGGTTGCTAGCAGTACAAATTCCCAAGAAAATTATTTAGCAAGAGAGCAAAGAGAATGGTGTTGTATATGCTCTTATAATAAAAGAAGCCAAGGAAGAAATTGCTGCTAAGGCTTTGGTAGTTCCCTTAGAAATCACAATATTATTGATTTTTTTTTGATACGTCTATAAGAATTACCAAGTGAGCTTCCACCAATGTGTAAAATTCATATCATGTTGACTTTATATCAGGCTCACAATTGCCCAATCTACCAACCTATTGAATGAATCCAAGTGGCCTAGTGACTGTATCTGCTAAGGCTACACTCTTCTTTTTGCTTTTATGGGCAATTTACTGGTGCACAATGAGAAATTTCTATATAATGGCTATTGCATAGAAAAAACCATGTGCTCAATAATTAGTTTCTTGAGTATCTAAGACTTTATCTGGTTTCAGGTTCGTGATCCCATGCCTGCTGTCTTCTTTTTTCTCATTGATGTTTCACTGAATGCTGTACAAACTGGTGCAACTGCTGCAGCTTGCAGTGCAATCAGTCAGTCTCTGGCAGATCTTCCTGTAAGTTCTGATTCTTTTGGCTATTTCTTTTGCATACCTTATGTAACTACACTATGGTAGCACATTGGTGGATGATTTAGAAAACAGTTCAGTTTTGAAGAATGTATGTGGAGTTCATTTTATCCTCATTTACTGCCTAGACTTTGCCATTTCTGTATTTTGGCTCGTTATTTCATTGGGTAAGACATATAATTGTTTGGTAAGATATCTGGTCCTAGAGTTGATATTTTGCTCTTGTTTAGCATACACATTTATACAACATGATATCCATCTTGAAGTAGAAGATTACATTACCAAATAAGTTTTTCATGCTTTTCTTATATTAAAAAAAGAAAGTTATAGAACATCTGAAGACTAAAACATTTTAAAGGAAAGGAAGACATATATTCTATATATAATAGAAATTTGATTCTACACGATATATACACAAATAAGTAGATATTAATGGAAAGGTAGATAATATAGACATTTTCTTTTTCTGAACTTATGAAGATCCATCTTTTATTGAGGTTTCTCACATGATAGCTGCATTGTT
>JBBUKS010459978.1:0-18030 GCA_038050645.1 Hedychium gardnerianum
GGAGAGATCTTTCCCTTATAAGTCCATGATCTTTCCCATGTATTTTCAATGTGGGACTTTGTTTGCAACCTTGCAACTCCAACATATGTAATATTTTTCTGGGGGCAATTCGTAAATGGTTTGTGCTTCCCCATCCCCCTTTTTTGCCGAGGTATCCAAGTATTTTTGGATTCCATTCTCCTAGGTCTAAATTCCTTTCGTATTCTGATTGAAATTTTTATCTTTTTTCGTTTGTTTCGTCTTCCTTTTTCTCCTCATCTTCTACCTATAGAAGATGGATGACGGGATTTTCTTCTTTTCTGTTCGTCGAGGAGTCAATTTCCTGAAACATTTGTCATCTTCTCACAAATGATGGAAACCTCAATTTTTTTATGTTAGACCCCCTACTCCAGTCTCTTGGCCAACTAGATGACAGATCCAAACGCCCAAACCACCATCTTTGAAAAATCACCACTTGGATCGAGTTTTCTCCAAGTAACTGAAAGGGTTAAAGACCTCAGTTTTGATAGCTCTTTACTTCTTGAGAAGGGGTTACTGCATTTGTTCGGGCTGAGTCTCGTCTCGACTCCTCTTCAAACTACTTTTGGTAAGTTCTTACTCTAATTGTGTTTTGTGATATCTAACTGAACATTTTCCTTCCCTGTGCAGCCGACATCATACTACATGCTGCGTTGAATAAGGTTCAAATCCCACCTGCTGATGAGCTGGAATCGCATATGGCTGAGATCGTAGATTTGATCAAGGCGGACATGCATTGCTCAGGGAGTGCACTTCCCGCCTCCGAGCTGTCATTTGCCACTGTTGCTATCCCAATTGTAGTAGCGCCACCAACTGTTATACCACCGGCTATACTTTTCTCGTTTGTCGAGGTGAAACCATCAGAGGATTCGGGAGTTCCTTTGATGATAAATTGCAAGAGACGCCGGTCCCCCTCTGTTGTACCAACTACTTCCTCGCATCCTCCAGCTCCTGTCTTGGCTTCAACTCATCGGGGCCAAGTTTCCCCGCAAGGCTCGAGAACTTCTCGTACCCGAGTCCCCCATAAAGATGGGCCTTGATTACCGTCTGCTGCCGAGCCAATATCTTCAGTCGAGCCCCAAGAGCACTCAGCGAGAGACACTGTACCTTCTCCGCTGGTTGTCGTTCAACCAGATGAGCAAGACCCTTCTCATCCTCAACAAAGTCCTCCCATCTCTGGCCGTCGAGAAGGCAAGGAACCTATTCGCGCCGAAGAGGGTTCTCAAGGAGGGGAGACCCCAGGTGATGGTCACCTGGAGGTCGTCTTCCATGGCCAAGCCACGTCTCGATGGACAGCGGGGGAAGAATTGACTGAAAGGTTAACTCTGAAGGACCTGTCCAAAGAGCTAGTTTCATTCGTCGTTGACCACATGGCGAAGTTGATGATCTTCGATCAGAGGTTTGTTTCCATGAGGCGAGAGTACCAAGGCCTGAGCGTCAAGGTGGCAGATTTAAAAAGGCAATTATTTTTGACGCTTTTTTATACTGTTGAGATCATGGAGACCTTTCGTGTTTCTTTCCCATATTTTCTGCAGCGTTATCCATATTTAATTAATGTTTTAATTCGTCATTTAATAGCGATGTTTCTCAGATCAATCGAACAATAACGCTTACGTTTGTAACGTTTTCTTGAGGGTAATATTTATCTGTTACCGGAGAATGTGAGAGTCTTTATGACGATCACCTTTTTATATTTAGAAACCTTTCGTGACCGAAGGACCTGGGAGGTGCCTATAACCGAGGGCTGTAGGAATCAGTGGTTGTAGAAGCTGGGAGCTACTAGAGCTGGGGGCTACTAGAGCCGGGGGCTGTAGAAGCCGGGAGCTACTGGAGTCGAGGGCTATAAGGAGCCGTGGACTGTAGAAGCTGGGGGTTGTAGAATCTGGGAGTTGCTAGAGCCGGGGTCTGCTGGAGCCAGAAGCTGTAGAAGCCGAGGGCTGCTGGAGCCGGGGGCTGCTGGAGCTGGGAGCTGTTGGAGCCGGGGGCTGTTGAAGCCGAGGGTTGCTAGAGCCGAGAGCTGTTGAAGCCGGGGGCTTAGGGAGCCAAGGGTTGTAGAAGCCGGGAGTCGTATGCCACGTTTGTTGGCACTTGACCCTACACACCACGTGACATTTCTCGGATAACTTCCGCATCAAAAGAAATATAAAGTCCAAGATCGAAACTTGAGCTCTAAACAAAAGGCGCCCATCGGAGATCACTAAAGAGAAGTTGAAACCGACAACATTGCAGGACTTTGACCTAAATATTATAACAATAGCAAATCACTAAAAAAAAAAGAAAATCTACGAACTAAAAGCTTGGTAATACCGAAACCCTTAAATTTCTCGGACCGCAAGCTAAGCTTCAGGAAGTACCTCGGAGCGCTACACTTCAAACCACTAGCCTCCGATTCACTTGACATAATTGATCGATCTCCGCTCCCATCGATCTTTTGCTTTGCTTCTCCCTCTCTGTGTATGTGAGAGAGAAGAAGACAAACTCTTATATTTTAAAATAGAGATAAAATTAGAATAAAATATTTTTGAATTTCCTTTCCCTTTTCTTACCGCAAAATGAGGTGTAAAAAATTATGAAATATTCATGAGCATGTAAAATAAAGCTTACCCTTTTCTTTCCCTCCTTAACTCACTCTATTTTAAACAAGGGTCAAAATTCCTATTTTTTGTTAGGAGTGATTCGGTATGGTATATCAAATCCTAAATTGTATATCGTACAATTTTTTTTGATATAAACAAAATTCATATCGATACCATATCAAAATTTTAGCATATCAAAAATTCAATATGATATAAATTAAATAGCGTTTATAGTAAATTTTTGATATCAATACAATATATCAAAAATTTTGATATAACTCTCATATTGATATCGATGTCAAAAAATTTGATATAATATAATATCGTATCAAATTTTTGTTATGCAATTAAATTAGTATGATTCAGTATGTACAATATATTTAATTTTTAATATTTTTTTCTAATCCTATCTTTATTTTTCCTTCTTTCCTTTCTCTCAATTCCTCTCAAATAGAGCGTTAGTATAGATTAGAACAAAAGATGGGTCAAATAATTAATCGATCAAATTTAAAAATATATTTAATTATTTTAAAATTTTAATTTAAAAAAAAACATTTTAAATAATTTAATTAGATTTTGATTTTAAAAATTCGAATTTTATTAAATCAAATAAATTAATATTATCAAATAATTTTTAACCATTAGCCGTCATTATTATGATTGAATCGAAGTTTAAAATTCTTAATTTATGAATTAAAAAAATTAATTAATTCAATTTTTGATTGAATTATAATTATTAATTTTTTTATAACCTAAATGTCTAATTTTTATGATTTAATTAATCTCGACGGTCATTAATTTAATTTCATAAAAAAAATTATCGATTTTTAAAAATAAATCACGAAAACGCAATAGTAATTTTTTTTTTTTCCCGGTCCATGGACACTTCAACCCACGACCGCCCAACGTTTGTTCATTAAATTCAAAATCGCTACATGCCTTAACAGTGGCTTTACCCGCGATACTTACTTTATTTTCGTCATGTCTTAACCACTGATATTTTGATTGATTCAGAAAATATTTTGATTTAACCGATTGCTCGGTTCATCGTCTTCTCGCTTTGTCTGATTGGCCATGAGCAATCATTCAAGCAGGTCGCATGAGTCGCAACCAAACCATGTGCTCCCCATGTGCGCCCCTGCGCCATGGATGTACCTTCGAAATTATGCACTTGCTCTGCTTTAATGCTCACTCCACTGTCTTTTTCCTTCTCCTTTATTTTATTTTATTTTACTTCTTCCCCTCTGGCATAGTGCCATTAAACCAAAAGCCCAAGAACAGCTCCATCTCCCTTTGTCAACCAACCTAATGATGGTTAGAGAAAGAGGAAACAAGATGAAAAAGATAAGAGATCCTTTCTTTCCTCTCCTGCTCATCTTTCCTTATCTTTCCTTCTCCTCCAACATCTGTTTGACTAATCTGAATCTTACCAGTACAGCGGTGAAAAGGTCATTGCAGTCAGAGTCTCTCTCTCTCTCTCATGAATCATGATTCCTTCCAGCTTTTCTTTTTCACATGCCTGCCTGCCTTCCTTACATGCCATGTATCATGTGTCACTCATTCAACAACAGTCAAACTCAGATTCCCAAACCGGCGAAAGAGAAAAGGGAGATTGTTGTCTGCTAATTAATGGCTTGATTTACTCAGCGGAAAGCACAAATGAGGCCGCTGCAATTTACTTCTTTGTTTCTGGCACAGCAAGTGTGGTTCCTTCTCACTGCACTGCGTCTCCTATTACGGGCACGATCCCCCATTTAAACGCTCTATTTCTCTGAAGAAAGGCGCTACAAGAACTTTGGAAACCGTCGCCGCTGCTATTGTTTTTTTTTTCTCACGCTCTACCCGCTTGGTACATGGAAGAATGAGATGGTCGTATTAAGATGAGAGCACTGAGGGGTGTTTTTCTCTTCTTAGCTCTTCTCAATCTCCTTCCTGCTTCCTCCATGGATGAGCCCCTGCTATCGTCCCCTGAGGTAGGTATCTGTTCATTTGTTGCTGGAAAAAAAAAATCTGCGGCAAGATCTGTCTTTTCTATCTGAATCGGTTAAAAGATGCGGTTTTTCTGTGTAAATTTGTTTAAAATTTTGATTTTTCTAACGGCGAACAGGCGGTGGCGATGGGGGAAGAGAAGATCCGGCTGGGTTCGACGCCGCCGAGCTGCCACAATCGGTGCAACCGGTGCAACCCTTGCACGGCAGTGCAGGTGCCGGCGCCGCCAGTAGGCTCCGGCGGCGTCGGGAGGCGGGCGGGGCCGGAGACAGCCCCGCCGACCGTCGGCAACCAGCTCTACTCCGACTACAAACCGCTCGGGTGGAAGTGCCGGTGCGGCAGCCGGATTTACGACCCGTAAAAGGTTGCTCTGCAACTGATTCATCCACTAATTCTGATCAAATCATCAAAACGCCAACTATGCTACATGAACGCCGAGGTTCTGCTTCTTTCGATCAAGTTCTAGTTTATCTCTCTCTTTCGTGATCAATGAACTTTTTTTTTTTCTTTATGCAGGTTGTTGTAAGAATTTTTAAGGGAGATGGTGAGGTCAAATCGATCTCTCTTGGAAGTCACAATACTGTAGATTGTGCTGTCTTTTTCTCGTTATTTTTTCCTGATAAAAAAAAAGCAGATCCCGCAATTATCGCACTGTGATTGATGGGGAGGTGATCATATATTTATGAATTATGATATGCATTTATGTTTTCGGATTACGACTGTCTCCCTCAGCCTTTAAAGAAGCCTCATCTTACAACAAACAGGAGTGGTCACTGACTCCCCAAAATTCAAATCATAAAAAGTACTTGATAATCGTAAACAAACGAGTAATTAGTGTGCGACTAATGCGGTTTCAACAACAGGACAATCTCCAAATAGGTAGAGACAGATCATATCATAAAGTTTCAGTTAATGGAAACATGTTGGGTTAGCAAAGCTATCGCCTACCTGAGATACTAATGGAGCTCACTTTCATGGGCGTCGCAACCACGAGAGGAGCCTCGGGAGAGTTGGTCACTGCAAACTTCTCGTGCATGAAGCGACTGTCGACGATGGATTCTTCTTTGGGGACGACCTTGTAACAGTAGCAGCTCTTCAGCCCTTCCTGGTCCTTGTAACATTCATGGTTGCTGTTTTTCACTTGCTGGAAATTCCAAATGACACTAAATTTACCGACGGTCGCAACCAGATGCCTCTCTTGCTTGCCGTTTTCGGTCACCTGTCGAACGGTGGATCGCAAACATGTCAAGCAAAATCGCTATAGAAATTCAGACTGCTTAAAAAAGGATAACAATTTTTCTATATCATATAAGTTCAAATGACTAATAAAATTCAAAGTTCCATAGCCAGGAGTTTGATAACCCATTCCAGCCACAAAAAGGAGACAAGTCAGCTCATTAAGAATGTCGAAGGACACCACTTGATGAAGTTGAATGCTAATATGGAAAATCATATATACTACAAACTTATAAATGAGCACTAATAATGATTAGAAAATAGAACATTACACAATTAATTGCATTCCAGAGTTCAGGCTAATCCTTGAGTGTCATTAACTTGCTATTGTGCAGACTAATGAATGTTCTAAGATTACTAAAAACAACTCCAATTTTCACAGGAACGAATTCGAAAGATTGAACAGCCAGAAACTAGCAAATTACTCTTCTTTGACTAGCTAAAGTTTGAAACTAGGCCAAAAGCAAAAACTGACTTAGTATCGTAAACTATTTAAGGTCAATTGAAACAATTTTAACCAAGAGAACTTACATAATGTTTGACAAGTGCTTCATCTTTTTGTTTGAAAACAGACTTAACACGCACACGCCCAGGCAAAAAAAATACATCAACTCGTTAACTGGAGGCAGATAAAGAAGGGTGATTTAAATATCGCATTCCCATTTAATTAATTTTTACCAAATCATGCCTGATTAATTTGTTTTTGGTAAACCATGCTCCCCACGATTTTTTTTTCCTTTTTAACCCTTTAATTAAAAAAAAAAACCTTCCAAAATTTACTATCACTGATTTCCCAAGTTGCATGATTTTTACTCAAAATCGGCTTGTTTTAGTCACTTTGCACAAAAAAATGTTGAGTTTGGGGCTTGTGATATCTAATGCATAAATATAACAGAATATCCATGCAAACTTATTTCAAAATCAGTTGCAGCATGCTTTTCACTCAAACTTGTTTGAGTTCATTTTGGGGCTCTCAAATCCTAAAGTGCATACACATAAAGAGTTTGCCTCAATTACGTCCCCCACCCAACTAATTGGAATAAAAGAAATAGTAAATATGTTCCGTGCAAAATGGAATGGATTGAGGTTATGAACTTATATAAACCTGGAATCAACTTGATCATAAGATTATAAGTTTCGTTAAATATCACACAAGGCGGGAGTAAGCTTATGTACATTCTTATTGTGAAAATTGATCATTTGAGCGTATATAAATAGATACTATGCACTATATTCACTTCCTTTGGGGCTTCTAGTGAATTAAGAAAGTTTGATTGTACATTATTTTTTATGTATATAAGGTATCATCTAGATAATTCAAATCGAAGCAATTTGATGTTTGACCTAGGTATGATAGGAACAGTTGATCCACAAGCTAATTAGTCGGTGTAAGCTGTCTACTTGGTGTCAACTAAAAAAAAAAAACAAGATGATCCACAAGCTGATTTGATGTGATTTCAACTCAAATTTGAGTTGTTTAAGTTCTTTTACACCTTAAAGTATTATTTTTGAATCTCACATCCTAATGAAGTATTAAGAATAAGAATTAGAGCTTCCATAGGCATGTGGTTTAGGCTGAGAGTGAAACAGCAAAAAAAATAAATATTGTGATTTAGTATACAACAAAGTAAGGGGTATTATTTGGTAAAAAAAAAACAATTAGAGGGGCACGTTCAAGTAAATTGTCCATAAAGAATAAAAATAAGAACAAGAGGGTAAAGATAGAGCACATAAATAAATCAGTTTTAGTTGAGATATCTCAGCAGAAGTGAATTCTATTTCATGGTTATCAATTACCATAAGAAAGAGGAAGTTCTTTATTCAAACACTAATATCAATGGAAATGTTATCTATGGTTGTAAACATTATTCCACAGAATAATAAAAAATAAAATTTACTATCCATGAAAAAACTTACTTAGATATCACCTACTTCTTCCGAATCCAAATCCAAAGATAAATATATCCTGAACTATCAATTATTTTAATGAAAACTCAACCCTAAACTAGATTGAAAAACTAAGCCTGGGGACATGAACTACAGAGGAAACTAGATAAACAAGGGTAAAACTGATACTTGGTCTTTTTGTCTCAAAATGCTGGAAAGAAAGGGTTAATCTGAATCTAAATAAAGCTGGTCAATGACTAATAACAACAATATTGTAAGCCCACAGAATACCAGCAATCCAAAAGAACAGACATATTGAATGCAACAAGTAGAAAATATTTTCAACTCAATATTGAGAAGATTGGGTTAAACAATTTGACAATTAAAAATTAAACTTTCACATTAATGAAAGATCTCTTGAGAAATCTAGAGCCTCAAATATAAAGCTACGGTCCACAGGCAAAGATATGTAAAATAAATGCCTTTTAGGCTTTTCTACAAAATTTCATAGGAAGATACTAAACTCGAAAGTTATGGTTCACAAGGATCATTTTAGAAGATTGATTTCTGTATCTGTTTTTGCCAAAAAAAAAGGCTGGAAAAATAAACTAATATCATTACTAAGAATGTGTCAATAAATGAGGCATCATAGAAACTTTGGTTAATTTACAAATTTAGATATTATATATCATTTGAGAATTTATGTTGCATTATCCAAACTTTCTATGAGACATGAGAAAATAAAATGAAGAAATAGCACCAATCAGCATTTATATCATTTCAAATCAATTACTGAGTAGGACAAAATAAGAACAAAAAGAAAAATGCAGTGGAATTTTGAGTAAAGGAAAGAAGGATGAAGTCAAGCATACCCATGAGAACTGTCCTCCATGGAATTTGTTGTCTTTACCAGCCAGATGAGAATCCAGTGGAGTAAGCTTCAACAGTCTTGGAGCAGCAATCCGGTGCCCCATTCTCCCACTAAAACCAGTCTTCTCTTTTCCATCTTTGTCTTTGAAGACTGTGCTTATGAGGATTAAATACGTGTCTGTTGTGCCCAATATCCATTTCCCATCATAAGTGACATCCACATGAGTGATTGGCGACCCAAGTCCCGGAAATGCAGTCTTTGCCATTCTCATAGAAGTCTTTGAATAAAGTCGTATCTTCCCGTCCAAAGACCCAACAACAATAGAACCATCTCCTGTTGAAGCAAAGCATTGGAAATTTGTTCCCCTAGAGAACTGATGTCCTTGTGTCCACTCAAGAACTGGCGATTCCGTGGCATTTGCAAGGTTCTGAACTATACCCCTGCGGTCCCTCATATCCCAACGGCATAGCCTATTATCATCCAACCCCAAGAAGGTTGACTCTGATGGATCTAGCTGAGCTCCCTTGCTGTCATTTGTAATGTCTCTCATAGTAATATCAGTTCCATCCTTCTCAAACTTCCACTCTGTCACAACTTTACCTGTCTCAATATCCAGATGATGAACCCCAGTTGCATGTGGCTTACCAGCTTCTGCAGGGCTCATCAGCAACATATTAGTTTCTGCTCTCATCAAAAGTGCCTTCTTGGGGGTTGAATATGCAACAGCTCGACCCCCATTACTCGAAATCTTCACAGACACACCCTTGCCATGGACCCCATGGCTAAAGTTCCTGAGGACCTGAATCCCTGAATTGCTCACCAAAAAACTATTGTCGAGAGCGCCAAGTGCGAGGCTTTGTATGCCTCCTTCATCAGCCTCCTCCTCGAACTCCTCCAGCAAATCTTGTTTCATTCTGGTTGGAGTAGCCAACCGACCAGGACTCTTTTCGAAGCTTTCGTCTGCATCCGCCCAAATACTGTCATCTTCTTCCTGAGGTTGTGCCCACGCCGTAAAATCCTTCCCAAAAATCTTGACTTTATTATCCTGGTTCGACTCAAATCCATAAATGTTCTCAAAGAGGCAGCTTTGGAACCGATTCTGAAACTCCCGGTAACTCTCCGGAGAGGGGAACTTGATCGCCCAGACCCCATCTGCCACGAAATCAACGCGGCGCTGGTTAGGAAAGGACTTGAGCTGCAAGTTGGGGCCGATCCCGGCGCGGACCTTGGAGCCGATCTGCAGTAACCAAGGCGAGGAAGGACTCTCCTCGCCATCAGATTCATCAGATCCTGAGTCGCGGACGAATTCGTAGGAGGCGAATTTGTCGGAGACGACCCATCGTGCGGCGGGGGAGTTGCCGCCGATGTGAAGGTAGAGCTTGACTGCGTTTCTGGAATTAGGCTTCCGGGAGGAGGAGGGGGAGGGGGAAGAAAGGGACGAATTAGAATACTTGAGCTTGAGGGCCTGGAGCTTACGATCGACCTCGTCGATGGATGAGGCTGTAGTTAGGGTTCCCCCAGATCGAGGCCCCGCTTCATCTCGATCTTGTCGCTCCCCTTCCTTCTCGTTTCCTTCTTCTTCTTCCTCTTCCTCGGAATCTGAGAGCTCCAAGTCCTCGCGGCTTTGAGATCCTCCCATGGCGATCGAGCAGGTGAGAAGCGAACAGAAACGGAGTGAGACAGAGAAACAGAGAGATTCGAATTGGTGACGAACAGAATTGGCTTCGATCGGGAACCTAATGCTAACTACCTCTTACCTCTTCAGGACGGTTATATTACCGGCGGTACGTAGACTCGCCTTTCGTGCGGACCAGTTTTCCAGTCGTTTACGTTGCGACCCATCCAATGCCGCGATATCATCTTCCAATGAAATTTCTGGTGAGTCCGCGGGTAACAAATTACAAAACTTGGGATAATCTTGATCAAACACGTAATCTAATTTGGCTCTTTCCAAAACATACCTCTTCCCTTTTTACATATATAATAAAGTATTATTTTAATTAGCGATAAAGCATATAACTAAAAATTTTACGAAAATTATAATTTTTAAATAATTAAATATAGCGAATTGAAATATATAAAAAAATCAAATTAAATTTAAATACGCGAGTCCAAAACATCCGCTTTTTCTGACGTCTGCCCTTCGTCATAACGGCTACAGAATAATCGCCAACCCATGTGGGACCCGCGCAGTGAGGTCACCACAGAGCGGGTACAGTATCCGAGTATAAATATTTGCGTAGACACAGGATCATTGAAAATACAGAGTGGAAGCTGGGCATCCAACTGTCTCCTTTCCCATTCCGACGCCATCTCCACAGTTTGCACTTCATGTCACGAGATGGAGTTAATAATTCTACAACAGATACATTGAACTGCGAGTAAAATATTAAATTTAATATAAAAATAATATTAAATTATTTTAATTCATCCATCAAATTTTTACATAAATTTAATATATAAATAATATAACAACATATTTAATATTATACTATTCATTATATCATATTTAACGTAAAAAAAAAATTATTTTTTAAATTTTATATTATTATATAATTAATCAAATAAAATATAATTAATTTATAATAATTATTTTTTTGATTTTATTTATATTTATAAAAATATTAATTATTTATTATAAATTTAAATTAAATATATTTAGTAGTATATTTTAATTTTATTATATATATATTTGTAAAGATTTAATTTATTAAAATTATTATTTTTAATTTATTTAATATATTTTAATTATAATTATATTTATAAATTATATCACTAATTTCATAAAAAAAATATCAAAAAATTTAATATACATAAATATAAAATACATTACTAATTTGAATATTTATGAGAATAATATAATAATTTTGAAAGTTAAAATCTCATAATATTATATTTTCAATTAATATTATTATAATATTATATTTTTAATTAAATGTATTATTTGTTTTAAATAAAAAATAGTAAAATATTTTAATTATTATATAAAATTATTAATAAATTAAAATATATGTGGATGATTAAATTATGAATAAGTTAAATAAAATATTTTAAAAAATATATTTTTGGAATGTGATATGGTGTAGATGAATTGATGTTGAAATTATGTTTGATGTTAAATTTATATTACTTTAATATAAAAATTATATTAAATTTGATGATTACGATCGAAGGTTTAATACTTCCTCCGAGTGGAGGCGACTTTGCCTCTCCGTGCTGTCTCCTGCGTCTCTGTCTGCTTCTGGATCGAAGTCGGGAATCCGAAACGATCTCTCTTTGTCCGTTCCTGTGGCCGGATCAGGCTAGAGATCCCGTCTCGGTGTCTCCGGAACCCCAGGCGAAGTGAAAAGCTACTTTTTGTTGTCTCCTGCCATTGATTTGAGTGATCCATGTTCGGATCGAGGAGGTTCGACGGTGGGATGGGGATCAGGAAGGAGAGGACTGTAAGGTCAGTTCACGTGTTTTCTGTTTTTGCGCTTGATTCGAGGAGTTTCGAGTAATACGATCCTGATTTGGATTTGATCATCATCTAATAACGTGGATGCATCATAGTCAAATCCTCTACAGATCGAGGATCCATTCCGTTCAAATCAGCGTGAAGAAGCTACTCTTTGGCAGTTCCTGATGTGTGTTTATATTTCGGTGTTTGTTAGTCGATATTAGCTTCGTGATTGCATTTATTTGATTTGCAAATACTGTGTAGTTAACTTTTAGTTATGTTAGACTCTGTTAATTTTCGGGGGGACTTCTTCTTATTTGGTGCACAGGATCTATACCGACGAAAAACAAAATCAAGCTAAAACTACGTTCCAAGGCTTGAAGCCGAGTAGGTATAGCTCCAATGGAATTGGAAAAGTCGGCACCTGGAAGTCCAAAGTTTTCGCTGAGGACCATAAGCCATGGAGGGCACACATTCTTGATCCGGGAAGCGACAGTGTATTGAAATGGAATCGTGTTTTTCTCATTTCATGCTTGCTTGCACTGTTTATAGATCCATTGTACTTCTATTTGCCGAAGGTCAAGAAGGGCGATAATGCCATTTGTATCATGATGGACGACCATGTTAGCATTCCTGTCACAATTTTGAGGACACTTGCTGACCTTTTCTACATAACAAATATTGTGGTGAAGTTTAGAACTGCATATGTGGCTCCAAGCTCAAAAGTCTTTGGCCGAGGGGAGCTTGTTATGGACCCTAAGATGATTGCTAGAAGATATTTGAGATCAGACTTCTTTATAGATCTCGCAGCTGCTCTTCCTCTACCACAGGTAAGCCTCACATTTCTTTTGAAATTGATTTTGTAAGATATGGTTTATCCTACATTCCATCACTCTACTGGGGTTTATCCTTTCCTTTCCTCTTCAAAGATACGGTTTATTATCCTCATAGACAACTTATAATTTTGATTAAACTGTAGAGAAAACCAGATTGATATGATCCTTTACTCTTAATTTGTTTTTCTTAACAATCCCAAAACTCAGTTATCCATTACATGTTTGTGTCCATCAACCTTGTTTGCAATGGAACATTTTTCTCAAGAGGAAATTGTCCTGACTTCCACATTTTATGCTTATCTATTCTAGTTCTTTTAATTGTAACAATTATGGGAACCATCTTATTTTATTTCAGCTGCTCATTTGGTCGGCAGTAAGGAACTCAAGAGTTGAACATAACAATAATGCTCTCGCGCTAATTGTCCTAGTACAGTATATACCAAGGCTTTATCTCATATTTCCTTTAAGTTATCAAATTGTTAAAGCTGATGGTGTTGTCACAAAGACTGCTTGGGCTGGCGCTGCATATAATCTACTTCTCTACATGATCGCTAGTCACGTAAGTAACTGAGTATATTTTTCTGTGAATCAGTCGTGTATAATATTTTGGATGTAATCCTTAATTCTCTACTTGCTTCAGTATAAATGTGTTTTTTTCTTTTAAAATTGTCAAATGGTTTCTAATCATGAACTTATAGATCCACATTACAGGTTGCAGGAGCTTCATGGTATCTACTAACTGTCGAAAGGCAGACTACATGTTGGCGATCAGAATGCGGAAATGAAAATGGAACAACTGGACCACTATGCAGACCTAAATATTTAAATTGTGCTCAATTAGGTCACCCAGATCACGATGCATGGGCTCAGGTTACTCAGGTGTTCAGCAATTGCGATGCTACTAACCCCAACATCACTTTCAACTATGGCATTTTCCAACCTGCATTAACCAATGAAGATGTCTCAGCGGAGTTCATCAAGAAATATTTCTATTGCCTTTGGTGGGGTTTACAGAACCTGAGGTATGTCGACTAGCTTCAGTAATAAATAATCTTTCCCTGTCCATATTGAGTGTCGTGGTGAAACATATTGATCTTATTATATTTCTGGAATCTTTCTGTTATCCTTTCATTTACATATATTTATATTTCATTTGTGCTTTCAGTTCGTATGGCCAGAATTTGGTAACAAGCACTTTCATTGGAGAAACTGTGTTTGCTATAGTAATTGCTGTTCTTGGCTTGGTCTTGTTTGCACACTTGATTGGAAATATGCAGGTACCACCTTAAGGCTCTTTCTTCTGTTCTTTTATTTTCACTCATCATATTGCATGAGATGTAACCAATGGTTGGTTCCATTTGTTTATCGACTCGCCTCTTTCAAAGCCAATACAGATGTGTTAGCTTAACAAGTAGGGAAAGGAGAAGTAACAGAGGAGGTGGCAAGTATGAGAAGTAGATAGTGAGATGATACAACAATAGTTGGGACAATGGTGGATTTATTCAAAAATGATACTTTAACCAAGTTTAGTTTCGTTTGTTAGGACCGCTAGCTAGTATAACTTTGATGACTAGTGTCGGTGAAGAATAACAAAGATCAAGAGCACACATAGAAGAAAGGAAGAAAAAAAACACTGATTCAACTGCTTCAAATGCACATCTGGTCTGATCTTTATGACTGTGCTTAGAAGTTCCAATGTTCCCTTTGATGTCTTGGCTAATGTTTGATGATCTCTTCTTTCGAATTTGTACTATTTTATATAGAAATCTAATATGTTATGATTATATTTGCTCTCTGTCTAGATATTTCTATACACTTCGTGGAGCATTTTTTTCTACTAGGATTTTTTAAACAATCAAACTCTTTTCTCGTCACATAGAGCTACCTGCAATCAATCACTGTGAGACTGGAAGAATGGAGACTAAAACGCAGAGACACAGAAGAGTGGATGACGCATCGGCAACTTCCTTATGATCTGCAAGAAAGGGTTCGACGCTTTGTTCAATACAAGTGGCTTGCTACTCGTGGAGTGGACGAGGAAACCATTTTGCAGGTTTTGCCTGCAGACCTTCGCCGAGATATTCAACGCCACTTGTGTTTAGACCTCGTTCGACGGGTACAAAGCTATGCAACATATCGTTTCCTCTCGTTTCCGAAGTTCATAACTGACTATGCTAGTTTGGATTCGGAATTGCAGGTTCCTTTCTTCTCGCAGATGGACGATCAACTTCAAGATGCAATTTGCGAGCGTCTGGTGTCTTCGCTGAGCACCGAAGGCACGTACATCGTTCGGGAGGGAGACCCTGTGACTGAAATGCTTTTCATCGTTCGTGGGCGATTAGAGAGCTCGACGACCAACGGAGGCCGGACGGGCTTCTTCAATACGATCACACTGAGGCCTGGTGATTTCTGCGGCGAAGAACTGCTTTCCTGGGCGCTTCTTCCGAAATCCATGGCGAACTTGCCTTCCTCCACTCGGACCGTAAGAGCGCTCGTCGAAGTCGAGGCCTTCGCGCTGCGGGCAGAGGACCTCAGGTTCGTCTCGAATCAGTTCAGGCGGCTCCACAGCCGGAAGTTGCAGCACACGTTCCGCTTATATTCGCACCATTGGAGGACCTGGGCCGCTTGCTTCATCCAGGCAGCTTGGCATCGCTACAAGAGGAGGAAGCTGGCGAGGGATCTGAGCATGAAAGAATCATTCAACTCGCGGACAGACGACTCGGGTCCGGAGGAAGACGAGAGCAATTCGTACTCAACGAGTTCATCTCCGCCCGAGGAAAATCTCGGAGTCGCACTTCTCGCTTCCAAGTTTGCTGCCGCGACCAGGAAGGGTGCCCAGAAGATCAAAGGCATGCCCAATTTACAGAAGCCGAGCGAGCCTGATTTCTATGCTGAATCTTACGATTGATTCAAATTACTTGTTTTTTCAACCCTGTAAAATATAATACGCATGATGCACACTTGTCGAAACACTTGCTTAATCTAATTCTGAAGTTCCTGTGTTGTTCCTCTAATCTTTTATTTGTACAATGCAAGTACACAAACGAACAAATGAATCGAGACAACAGCGTCGATGATCAAGGGTGAGCTCCAGTTACGTCACGCCGGCGCCTGTTGTTCCTCAACGCGCAGCACGTGAGAGAGTAGTTGATGACGACGACGATGAGGAGGACGAGGTTGGCGATGGTGAGCTTCTTCCATCCGCGTCGAAGAACCGCGACGACGCCCGCCTTGCACGAGCTGCAAGAGTAGCAGAGCTTGTGCAGGTTGTTGCTCCACGCTAAGCAATCCGGGGCCGACGAAGTGGTTGCGGAATCAGGGATCGTCCATGTTGCGTTCATGTTCTTGAATTTGCAGTACTTCGGAGGCTTGCAGCAACCAGACTGCATGCGAAAGTGGCAGTTGTAATCGGAGGACGTTTTTTCGGGGGGGGGAAAAAAGATCGTAGGAGACGGACCTGTATGGGTGTGAGGTTTCGCCGGAAAAAGAGGCCGGCCATGATTCCGGCGAAGATGCTTCCACGTCGGCAAACCTTTCCCTCCTTCAAGCACGAGGAGATCACCTTCCAGTTCTTCCACTCGTGCACCCGCCTCCGCAACCACAGAGAGTAGTGCCCCAGACGGTACTCCTCGTAGCCCTTCCCCGACAGCGCCCGCCCGACGCTACTGTTGGTCACCGCCAGCGCCATCACCGCGAATGCCAACACCGCCACGATCAGCAGGGAGAGGACCGCCAGGTAGGTCCACAGGAAGCCGGAGACGCGGAAGAAGGAGCCGACGAGGCCGAGCAGGGAGGTCACGAACAGGGCGGCGCCCACCGCCAGCAGCGGCAGGTGCAGGAACCGGCCGCACTCCGACAAGGCCCCCGCGCGGAGGGTTAGCCACAGCGCTGCCCCGATCACCGGGAGCGATAGGAGAAGAGTGAGCGAGTTGAGGACGCCGAGCACGGCGTTGCTGATCTTTCTCATTACCACGACGGCGACGGTGGTCTTGGATCAGTTGAGACGGAAGCAGAGGAGAGATGGTGAAGAGGAGGAGGAAATGGAATGTGATCCATACAAATTCCATGAAATGTGATGGAAGGGGAAGACGATCCGGAGTTGCTATTATTAGGATGTTAAAGATCGTTGACTCAATCTATCGATTCTAGATGTGATGATTGATAAAAAGGCAGCGATTGAAGAATTCGATGGGCAGTTCGAAGGGATCGCCAGGAAAATTAACCATTTACAGTGAAAAATAAAATTTGCACAAAAAAGGAAAAATTTCATGCAACTCCCTCCGCCCACCGTGGGGCTCGAACCCACGACCACAAGGTTAAGAGCCTTGCGCTCTACCAACTGAGCTAGACGGGCTTGCTGTTCTATTTCTTTGAGATACTAATTGTTGATTATTGTTTCTAATCTATGAACTCTTTAACGAGATTTGTTCGTTCCCAAGATACGCATGTTCATTTAAAAAATAATAAATAAAAAGTTCTATAAATTATTTACTTTTATATATATATGTCAAAATTATTTGATAAAAATAACTTTTTGCTAAATAAGAGCAATAAAAAGGTTTAATTCATAATCCTAGATCATATATACATTTGCATTCACAAAAATTCACAAGGTCAAAATGGAATAGGAGAGGAGGGTGAGATGAATTCAAGAGATGACAACAATCAATTCAAGATGATAAAAAGATGAAACAATCGTCTCCAATGTTTCGTCGATATGTCCCAAGAATTTATATCTCATATATTAGTTATCAGTCCATTCTGTGGAAACGACAACAATCAATTAAAAAAAAATGATTAACCAAGTCGGGTAACGTCGGACCTGAGGTGACCGGCTCGATCCCACGAAAGTTTCTCACCGGCCACCAGGATAAATCGAAAAGCGCTAATGGAGACTCATCCAAATGACCAGTATTCTAAGGTTCGCCTCTCATTGGAAGAAAAATTCTCTGCAATGCGCCGTAGCTGAGATTCGAACCTTAGACTCCTTGATTATCCATTAGATGACTTAACCATCACATCATTGCCCCGGGCGACAACCATCAATTCAATTGTGACAACAATCAATTCAATTGTGGCAACAATCAATTCAATTATGGCAAAAAGGCGAAACGCTCGCCCCCAGTGCCCCCGCCAGTCCGTCCCAGGACCAACACGGAGGAGGTAAATCACGGGGGC
>JBBUKS010460301.1:0-18026 GCA_038050645.1 Hedychium gardnerianum
AATTGACAATGAGGGCTTCTATTACCAGGGCATCCTCATGCGGGGTCTCCACCCCTCTCAGGTCCTAGGGCCTAAAACTGATGGAGGGCCCTTCTTGCATGCCCCGACTGGAGCTCACGATGTAATTCTCCAGTCTCCGCATATGGGCCTTCCGTGTGTGGTGGAAGTCTCCATCGGTTGGTCCTCCTGATATTATGTTGATAGTTCCTCGAAGGGAGGCTTCTCTGGGGCGTCTTTCTTCACTTCGTCTCTTCTCTCGACTGGGGAGGGCTATTCCTCCTCTGTCGACAGGCGGCAAACGGGTTCGCCTGTTCGGGGGGCCCCTTTGGTTTTTTTTCCGATCGTGACGGCGCCGGGGCTGTGGGGAACGCTCGGGACTCGTCCTGCTTTTGAGAGCCCTTAGCTCGGAGGCTTGCCGAAGCTCCCAAGCATATTGCTCGCACTCGGATGTATTGTGTCCCCCCGATTGGTAAAAACCGCAAAACCGCCTTGCACCCCCAGCCGACCGCATGTTCCGATGCATCGGGGTAGGAAAAAACCCCACAGCTTGTACCTCCTTCGTCCTCCAGGTCCTCTGATGGTTTGATCGATTTTCCCTGTTCCCTGGAGTGGGCGGGGGAGCTCTTTTTTCTAGTGGGTGGAGCGGCCGATTCGGGGCCGGAACCTCTTTCTTCTTGGACTTCTGGGCCTCCTCTACATTGACGTATTTCGCCGCCCGGCCCAACAAACTATCAAAGTTGATCGGGAGTTTTTTGACTAGTGACCTGAATAAGCTGCCTTCCGTCAGGCCCTGAGAAAAAACATTTATGAGCACATCAGAGGTAGTCGAGGGGATGTCTGGGGTCACCCGATTGAACCTTTGAATATAGTCCCTGAGCGCCTCCTTGGGTCCCTACCTGAAGGACAACAAATTTAGAGGTGTCTTGTGGTACCTCCTACTGCTGGCAAAGTGTTGTAAAAAAGTTTCTTTGAACTCCTTGAATGAGTTAATGGAGGTCGGGGGAAGCCTGTTGAACCACCTCTGAGCAGGGCCAGCCAAAGTGGTCAGAAACACCCGGCACTTGATACCGTCGGTGTATTGGTGGAGCATCGAGGCATTTTCAAACTTCCCCACATGATCTTCGGGGTTTGTAGCGCCCGTGTACTCGACCGTCTGTAATGGCCGAAAATGATGGGGTAACGTCTCCTCCAGGATATTTTTAGAGAACGGGACAGCAGGGAGGTCCTCTTCTTCTTTAGTTACTACTTTGACGATCATCTTCCCTCTCCTAGGATCTCGGGGCGGTGTCATCGATGTAGCGGAGCCTGCGGATGGCGATCCCCGAGCAACGGTAACGACGGGGGTCACCGCCCGAGTCGGGATGAGCTCCGCTGGTCGTAACGGTCTTCGGGCGGGAACCGCAGATTCATCGTCTGAACAAGCCAGTATCTTGAAATGCGAGGGGTTTGCTGAGAGCTGTTTTTGGACTCCCTCGTGCACTTTAGCAACCACCAGCTAGTCAAAGTCTTCTCGAGTCATGGTTATCACTTGGTTTCTGCCAGTGTCATCCATCTCAGTGTCTCCGCGCGGGTATAAGAAAGATTTCCCACAGACGGCGCCAAATTTGTTCCCGTAGGAGAAGCAAGTCAACGAATGAACCACCGGCGGTATAGCTATGACAATGACGTGATTCCCAAGTAGTGTGGGCGAGGCTTCAAACAGAGGTTCTCCCCGAGCCCTACATAGATAAAGAAAGAAACCCTAAGGGTCAGTAGGACTGTCGGGGGTGGTTCCGGCAAGATCCCTCCGAAGCTCAAGTTAGTAGAGTACTGGTGTTGTCCCTCGAATTATTGTAGGGAGTTTAGAATCGGAAACTAAGATAATTTTTCAATGGGCGCACTTAAGTCTCATATTTTTTTAAACCCATAGTTTGGAAATTTTTAAATCATATATTTTTTATTCTTTAAAATATTTTTGTTTATAGAAATCAAACCTTGCCATACTATATTTTTTTAGACTTATATTTATTCATTTTAGAAATCAAAAATAACGTTAAAAAATAATTTTTGAGTTTCACTTTATTCCTACTCAAAATATTTTTTTAAAGAAAAATAGAAAATAATTAAATGGTAGTTTGGATGTATCTAAAAGATTACTATCTAATTTTAAAACTAGGGGCAGAAATTTTACTTTTATGAATTATGCAAGTTTTAGTTATAAAAATTATGGCATTTTATCAAAAAAGCGCATCTAACTTTTAAAATTTCCTGAATGAAGCATCATATTTTTTTTATATTTCTGAAAAGATGCGTTACTTTGTTAAAATATTCTTTTTCTTAAAAAAAGAAAATTAAAAAAATCTTCTGTTGCGTTGCAGGGCCTTGCCGAGCAATGGCTCGTCAATCAAGCCTTGTGGCCACCCTAGCCGAGTGGTTAGGGCTGCCACGTTGCCTGTCAAAGCAGAGTAAATTGAAAAATATTTTAAGAAATTCATTTAAATAATTAATATTTTTAAAATTATCATCTCATTAAAAAAATTATAATATGAAATTTAATTTTTAAATATTTAATTATTTAAAAAACTTAAAAGACAACTCGTTAATATTCATGAATATAAATTATAAATTATTTGTCACTAATATTGATAAATAAAATTTATGAATCATATTAAATTTATGAATCATACTTATCAATACTCTTAGAACATGACAAATAAAAAATTTAAATAATTAAATAATTAAATTCAAATTTACATTAAAAAAATCAAACTGAACATGAATAATCATTTCAATGATTTATTCATTTTAAACTCAATATCTTATTAAATAAACTTAATACCACACTCGACTTGTTACAGCCCTCTTTAGCCTTAGAATTTATCTCTTTTTAGTAATTATTAATAGTTTTTCAAAAATATCCCTCAAAATTTCGTTAATTTCACCCACATAAAAAGTATTTTTGACAATGAAATAAAAAAAAATTAAAGTATATTTTGAGATTGATAAAATCTTTAATAGTAGTTTGCGAAAAAAAAATAATTAAATCTTAATAGTCTGCCCTCTAACATCACTCAGCTTACATATTTATCTCAAGGAGACAAGCAAAGAGTAGTAGTTCAGAAACAAAATGGATTTCTTTCGAGTTCCCGATTAACTAGTTGAACTAACTGGTCTGGTCCGTGGAGCTAGCCAATCTGGTCCAGTTTTCGATACATTGCCGTCTAACATCGGCTTGCATCTTATGTTTGTTTCCAGCTTATGATAGTTACATGTTTATCGAAACAAGTAGAGAATAGTTCAGAAATAAACAGGGTCTGGAAGTCGTAGACTATAACATTGAACACAAGCTGCATCAAAGTAAGCTATGGGGTTGCGAAAATCTTGACTTTGCGAATGCAAAAAACAGAAATGTGCATTCATGCACTCACTTGCGCTTCGTCTCCCTTCTTTGCGGTTGGGCTAGTGCTGCCCTGCTCTGCTTTTTTCTGAGCCCTAATTAGGGCACGTTTGGCACGGGGCCGCATCTCCCGGACATTGCGAGGGGGCATTACGAAGGGCTCTAGAGGACGATCAGCGAATGGGTGCTCATTTCCAGAGAATATCCTGAGCTTGCGGTCTCGGTCCTGCACCGATGTTCAAAGAATCACAAAGGATAAAAGTATACAATTATAACAAATCTATAATCACAAAGGATAAGAGCATACAATTATAGCATAAGATAATTACGTTCATCCCAGACATCCCTCACAGTCCATCCCCAAATTATATAAAGGGAGATAAATTACGAGTCAATTTATAGCCAACCGCCAAGTGATTAGAGAGTGGAGGAGTTTTTTTTCCCGAAAGCATGCGCCCATCAGGAATTTATTCCTACTCCATTGTAGTAAATTTGTCACCCACTAATCGATCACCCCCGCGGAGACAAGGATAAGAGTATACAAAAAAAATGATGAACGTAACACTGAACCTGGGGCGACCGGCCCGGCCCCATAGTACAGCTGGGGTAAATCGGAAAGCGCTCACGGCGGGCGATCCAAAAGACCAACATCCCGTGGTTGCACGCCCCATTTAAAGAAAAAATCTCTGTAAATGCACCGTAGCTGGGGATCGAACCGTGGGTACCTGAGTCTTCTGCACCGCGAGGTTTAACGCATAGTGGTAGTAACGATAAGATCGTGCTGTTCATCAGTCATGGAGATTCTAAATGCAACGAGGAAGAATTCATTTTGTTCACTTCTTTGTGTCGACAAAAAGCCAATAACCATATACACCTCATGATGATAATTCAGCATCGATGTAGTAAAAACTATACCATCAAATACAATTACAGTTCCGGAAGAGAGTTGATAAGCACACACGAAAAAGGATAGCTAGTGTGTGAGTTAGTTATAATCAGGTTCGATAGAATGGTGTCAAGTTGGAATGTAAAAACACTTCAAAACCTTTTAATTTAGTGTCGACATAATCATAATAGAGGTCTACATGTATCGTACCTCCAAATGCAAATTAGGGCAGTCAAAATATCATGAAAATAAATGAATGGTTCTCTGGTACTTGAAAAAATTTCGAGACATGACCACTAAAATAAAAGAATATCTCTGACTAATTTTCAGACTTCCATAAGAAACAGCTTTATAAGGACTTGCGACATTTATGGGCATAGTCTAGTTCACAATATAGACTGGTTGGTGACAGATAAGTAAATCAAATAGCAAATCTAAATAAGAAACACTCAAGAATCTGTACCGATTCAAGAGGAGCTTAATCTACTCTAAACAGAAATCTCTATGTGAAAACAAATTATGAACTTAGCACAACTATTTGAGGTTCAATCTGCCAAGTACAACTAATTTCTGAATATTTTTGCTTCTAAAATTCTATCAAAAAGACGATACAGCAGAATATGTTCCTAAAAAAATCAATTTGTAAAGTGGTCTTCAGTTTCTCAGTAGAAAACATTTGCACAAAACTAATCAAGAGCAACAATTTGATGTATTCAGTTATCCAGGATGCTGATTCAATAAAAGTGAAAATTTAGACGAAAGCATAACTTACATCACGTAGTTTGTTGCGCGGTAGCATGCGGAGGACAGCTTTTCGAATCACTTCAGTAGGATCTTTTGCTAGTTGATCCTTCAAACTTCTTTCTTTCAGGTGACCAACGTATCTGTGAACATATGTTCAAAGTTAGAATACTCGGAAAAAGAAAATATCCAGAATTAACTTACCATGCACCATTTTGATGCATACCCAGTGTGCCAGCGATAGAACTTGTTAGTCAATTTTCTTCCTGTAACACATATGTTTTTTGCATTAAGCACAATGCACATATCTCCATCTTCCCGATATGGTGTATATGTCGGTTTATCTTTGCCTTGAAGTACAATTGATATTTGAGATGCCATCCTCCCAAGGACCTAGTGCATGGACAATTAGTTGATGACTGGTTCTTTACAAAAGAATATCAGATTGCAAGATACCAGATGTAGGAAGTACCAACCTGGCCTTTTGCATCAAATACTCGCCACCGCAAACCCTCTAAATTTATCCTCCTCAGTCCAGCCAGAGCTTTCTAGGTAAATTGCAAATACAAAGATTAGAGAAGAAATACAACCGTTTAGTGCACTTTATACCAATGATGATAGGAAATAGAGGGGAAAAGTACTAAGATCACTTAAAGTTATCCATTAAACCGAGCGTCAGAATTAACATACCACCACAATCCGTACTGATATGTGTGAGAAAATGTCTCTCATCAACGAATCAAGGATTTGATAAATAAATCATGAGAGGAAATTGGTCATAGCAGGATGAAATCTGTGGTTGTGGGAAGATGGGGATAGGAGACTATGCTGTTATTGTCATTGTGACATGAGTAAGAACTATGACAAACAATATAAAGGGCATTGAACAAAACAATTAACCACTTGAGAAATAATTAGAAGACTAGTTCCATCAAATTTTACTTGGAAAACAAAGCCAAGAACCATGGAAAACAAACGTGTAACTTCATTATAACACTAAAAGGTAGACCAGTGTATAGTGTTTCCCAAACTTTGAAAACCTGCTGCTCCCTCACCTGATACAAATTTGAGATTTGCCCTTATTACATCCCTGTAAGAATCTCTAACCATCTAATAATCATCCCTATCTTCGAGGATTTTTGTGTAACTCAAGATTTACATGATGATTTATCTGAAGATAACAATGAATTTAGGTTCTAGAGGTTTTGATAAAGATATCTAGTATGACAAGGGAGAAAAACTGGGGGAGCCAACGAAAAGTTTATGGGAATTCGATCCACAAACACAGTTAAGGCTGTTCCCAATTCACGGTCCATGTTCGTGAAGGATCAAAATCTTTGACTAAACACGAAGACACTTTTGACAATTTAACTTATCAAAACATGAGACTATTTTTACTACTCCACCCAAAGTTCCAAGGCAGCAGGAGTTTATAATTCAAATTGGCATTTGAGAACCAGAGAATAAGATTCCATGATGAAACATCGCATGCATTCTTCTAATGCCATATCAATTAAGATTTTATTTCAAAGGAGCATCAAGAAGTTGCATAATTTTTCAGAAATAGTGGGAAAAGGGAAAGAGAATGATCACAGTATTTTGATCAAAAAAGACAATACTACAATGATCAGGCAGGTGGTTGAAGCAACTTTTTTCTTAATAGATACAGTAAAAAAATGGGAAATTTAAAGGGAAAATATAACAGATTATTTGACCAAAGTGTACTTTTGATTATGAACTTTTCTATCATAATCTTCCGATATGGAATGAGCGCAAGTGATAAGTAAAATGCTCCACACGTTATAGAGAGAAAACACCCATCGATCTACAGCAATAACCAAAGATTAAGAGAACTTAAATTTGTTACGGTAGCATTAATTAAACCACTAAATTAAAGCACGCGAAATCTCAAACGATAAAAAAAGATGTCATTTTATCTATTGTAGAAACAATGAAGTGGAAAAAAGACGGAGAAAGGTACGACCATCACCTTTAAGTTTCCTGTAAAAGGTTGAACAGCTGATGCCATTGTCGGTCTCAGCGAAAACGAAGAGACGACGAGCGAGACCTGAGAACCAAGAGAGGGTTCGAGTTACACGACAGATCGTCGGAAGGACGTCAGGATGGCGATCGTACTCCTGCGCGTCGGAGGGAACGGAGCTCGGCGGCGGGGGCTGCGAAGGCAGAGGCGTCGAGTGGGGAGGATTAGGGATGGGTTTTGGTTTTGGAACTAGAAGAGAATCGGTTCGATCGAACCGGACCGCCAATTCAATAAAAAACAATCTAAATAATCCCGGTTCAATTGAACCGGAACACTAATTCAATTAAAACGAGTTGACTTAAAATTTCACTTAAAGAGAGTGTGTGAAATACATCCCTAAACGGGGGCGCTGGAAGCGAGTGTTTCGCCTTCTGTCATATTAAAATACATCCCTAAAGTATTAATTAGACAGACTCGTCATTTAAAATTTAAGGTTTAAGGTTTAAAATTATTTCACTTTTAACAGTCTATCTCCTAGATTATGATTTATCTCAGTTCATTCTTTTTCTCCATCATCCCCTCACTACTATTTATCATCTCTAACTTCATCGTTTGTTACAAAAGTCAGTGCTTAGTTGATGGATTTATACAAGTTCAATTCAAATTTTAAAGTACAAATAAGTTCTTCTGAATCAAAGTAAAATGATCGCGCACACACCCATACCTACATTTTATTTGTAATATTAGGTGAGTTAAATCAAATTGAATAATATAAAAATATTAATATTTAAGTTCGAGTTCAAAAAATATATATGATATCTGTCGATTCGAAACTCAAAAATATAAATAATCCTGACTTGAATTCAATTTAAAACATTGATTTGAATTTTCAAACTTTAATTTAAACAGAATAAAATTATAATTTAAAATAACTTAAAATTGAATTTGATTCGAATTATTCAAATTTTAATTTCAACATATTTAAATTAAAATTATATAAAAATAATACGAATAATTCAATCAAACAAAATATTATAAGTTCAAATTCAACTAAAAAAATTATAGAACATATTCAAATTTTTAAATTCAACTTGAATTTGATAATTTTAAATATAAATCAAATATTTTCAGAGCTCATTCAAAAAATTCAAAAATATGTTGAATTCATTTGCACCCTACGGAAACTGTCATTACGTTTAAGAAGGTCCTAGAAACTCATATAGAACTTCACATTTGCATTTTAGCGATACAAATCTATTAAAATAAAATAGTCATTTTCCTTCTACAAATGCTAATATACATTTGAAACAAGTTGTCATATTAATTTAGTTGAATTGTTCTCAATTAAATTGTTTTTAAGAAGAAAAAAACTTAATTGGAATATAAATTTTAATAAAATACTAATTATTTTATTTATTACTTATAATAGTTTTAAAAAAAAATAATTAACCAGGTCGAATAACGTCGGACCTGAAATGATCGACCCGATTCCATGAAAATTTCCCATCGACCATCGGGATAAATCGAAAAACACTAATAGAAACTCATCCAAATGGTCAACATTCTTAGATCGCTTCTCATTGGAGAAAAAATTTCCTACAATACGCCGTAACTAAGATTCAAACATTAAATTCCTTGATTATTCATTGAATAACCTAACCATCGCATCATTACTCCGGGGGCTATTTATAATAGTTAAAGCTTATACAATGATAGTTAATTCACTTCAATATCTTATATTTAATTTTGTTCATTTATTAGATGATTTTTAAAAATAAAAGGTAAATGTAGATTTTCAAACATTCATTATTATTAAAGAAATTATAATTATTGAAATTTAGTAGTTTAATTTGCTTTTAGAATTATAAAATGGTCTATACAAAAGCAACTTTTTCAATAATATATATGAAAAAAAAAACAATATTAAAAATTAGAAAATAATAAGAAATTATTAATTATTATTAAAATTCCCAACATATAAGCATACAAGCTAAAAAGGATTTACAGATAAGCGAATCAAGAAGATCGTCTACCTACAAAATTAATAGAGCAAGTTCATACATCTGAATTATCAAAAAAATAATAATAATAATAATAAAAAAGAGGATTATTCCAGCAGCTACCACGTGGCATGTTCCTGCAGTAAAACCAGATGGGCAAAGAAACTTCTTAAGTTCTAGTGAAGGTGAACGAGCTAAAATAGAGCCACATGAAACCTTTTTTTTGTGTGTGTGTTATCTTGAGGCAGACTCATGGAGTGGCTCTGAGGATCTTCTGGCACATAATGGTCGCTGGAAAAGTGAGAAGGCTGTAGTCGAGCAGATCTAGTCTCTCGCGGTCAGTCATTTTAGAGAACCCAAAGGACCTAGTCCATGTATCGACGAGACTCAGAACCGCAGGAAGGCACAGCCTTTCGACCCCCATGTAGGAAAGTAACTGTAAAGAAGTTGCAAACAAATGCATGAGCAAGCAAGGCACTACACATACTTCGAATTGTTCATTGAGCATAATATTATTGTCGAGTCAGTTATCTTTAAGATATGCATTTTATGCTGAAACACAGTTCGAACATTTGCATTTTTCTAATAAGTTCCACAAGTGGTTTAAGTAGTCAATGTCATGTTTCTAATATTTTCGTTATTTAGAGTTCGATATAATTTCCTATGGCATCTGAATAGCAAATCTGCAATTACCTTTTCAATTTCTTCCACGAGAATGTGGCACATTCCTTGTCGACGATATTTCTGAGTGGTACCGATAAAAGGCAATTCGGCAACCTTTTCATTGTGAACCCTAGATTAAAGCATGTATCAAGGCTGTTAAGCCTGAAAAGGACGGATAAATCATTGTTTCATAGTAAAGCAGGTGTTACCTGCATGTAGCCACGGAGACAAGGTCATCTCCGTTCTCCAGAATTATCGTATAGAATCCCCAAAAGTTTAGTCTTCTCAGTTCAGATCTGCAATTTGAGAAAAACAAATTATTCAATGCATTCAGAGAGCTTCCGCTTCAAGACAGGAATTCCTCGAGGAAAATCATATGGAAAATGAAACAACCAATATTGTATTCTGTGAATTGATCAGAGAGCAGTATCATTTAAAGCTTTCTACAGTTCATAGCTGTCAAAAATCCGAATTTTATAGCATAAGATTTGCTTGTTTTAGGCCAATCCACCGATCACTAGAAAACCCAGCACCGACATGGCTATGCATCATGAATTCATGACAAACGTTAAATATGCTCAGTGAGAAACCCTAACTTATCAAGGCGAAATGGCATTTAACTCTTGCAAATTTTGGTGTTTGCAAACATCTCACTTAGTAGAACACAAACTATAACAAGATAGATTTGAAGGTAATCAATCGGTGATGGCTTGTGACATCCTAGCAAGGTGAACACTAGGACAAGCCGACAAGAGGTGGACTGTGTAGGTAAACAAAGAAAGTTGGTATGTTGGAGCAAGCCTAGAGCACCCAATATGAAAAAAGGATGTTTTGTTCCTTAAACTAAACCATTTGAGCATGACCATTCCTTCTAATTGTTCTACTAACAAAACACAGATCGAGAAACAAAGCCTAATAAACAGCATGCAACCAATACAGAATGTATAGAAGAGTATAATAACAATTAACTTGCAGAACAAAATGAAGGAACTTACTCTTTATTCATAATAATATCGGATAGAAGATCACTCTGGGTACGAGGTTCAATCATTGTAGTAAAGCATTCATGCAATAACTTGTATGCAGCACGGAGCTTGCTCCAATATCCAGGAAAAGTTTCAAAATCACAATTCTCAAGTGCACCATTTTCTCTTTCAAAATGCAGAATTGTCCATGTTAATGCTGGGCTTGTTGTCGGATTTGGCTTCCCAACCAGATTGCGAAGATGGAGAAATATCTGCACACAATTATGGAAATGGGACGCACATTTTCCAACCAAAAGTATAAGTTCTCATAATATCTGACCAGATGCTTTCTAGAGAAGGAGCAAGTAAATCAAGAGTATACATGATGAAACAGTATAAATCACAGAACTTGAAAAATATGGTGATGTGGTATTATGAAGTGGAGTTTTCCCCCTCATTCTTACTTCTCAAACTCTTTAGTATGCCCTTCGCAGGCCCGAATGTCATTAGAGGTGAGAAATTGCATCTTTAAAACCCAATAAAGAGCCCAATTCAACCAAAAATGCCACGACACCTAGGTGGAGAATATCTTAATGTTTAAACTAAAGTTCAAAATCTCGAGCCAGCTGGAATTTTAGTCTTTGACTAGATCAATACTATTTTGGTATTGTGTTGACATTTGGATGTATCGTGCCAATGACGAATTGGATGTTGAAGGAGATGAAGCATAGGAAGGAAACATTGATTGTGCCGAGTGATATTGAGTTTCGATAATTTACCAGAATGATGTATTTCGACTGTTTCGCCCAGCACAGTAAGATATTTCAAACCATGGTTTAAACACATTATAAGCATCCTCATTTGGTGATGTGGGACCAAGTGGTGGGCTTTTATCCTCTCCTTTTCGTTTCCTACTCTATTTAACACCACTAAATTTAGCATGCCAGTAGCTGAATAGCATCAAGTCAATAAAGCATGCTCATATGCATACACATAGAAAATGAGAGAAAGAAAGAGTAGAAAAACAACCTTGGAACACTTTGAGCTGCAAAACCAATTCCCAGTAGCACAATCACTTACTGAAATTCCTTGATCTGTCAAGCACCCAACATGATCTGGAGGAAACAAAAAGTTAGTCATAAGGAACCCCTGTTAGAGTGGAAGTTTTTATTAAGAATCTTACATTCAGATTGACATTGATCACAGTATAAGATGGTCTTCTGTGTAATTATTTCTGCAGGATTAAATTCACTTGAGCCACATATGCGACATAGGCAACACGAACAAAACCACTTGCCCTCTGGCACCTCCTTTATTAAACACAAAAAAAAAGTAAATTAGAAAACAAAAGTAATATGTTAGTTTAGGATCATGTAGGAGATAAAACGAACTAAAATGTTACTAACGTTGCTAGTTTCTCAAAAAATGTAACATTGGATAAGTTTTGGCATAGTTGGATAAACATTTCAGAAATTAGAAGTACCTACTGCAGACAAATCCCACAAGTTGAATGATAACAAATGGGTGAGAATGAGAATGGTTTTATAGAACTTCTAAGAAGAATAAACTGATCTAACAATATTGAGGCCCATTGAAGAAGAAATAAGCAAAATTTTCAAAAAGTAAATGGTGGGATTCAAGTATATAACAGGTGAAGAGGACAATAATGGTTGGCCATCATCAGTACGAAAAGAAATTTAAGTGAAAACATCAAGGTGTCCCTTATTATAGGTTGAATGAAAGACCTTGCCATAAGCATCATAAGATACTTAAGATAAGCATAATTATTCATAAAACAACTATCCTTACTTCTCTTTGTCTAGCATCTAAGTCCTCTGAAATACACTTGCTAAATCATATGGGAAAAGATTATCGGGAGAAGATCTCAGGATACTCAAGCATGTCTGCTGCCAATCAGAACTATTTGTAATCTTGTTACTAGACGAAAATGCTTTAACACCACTAAACTGAAAATTATAATTGCGCATCAATTTAACCATTTGTGATTTGTGTAGTCTGGATAGCAATGATAACTAAATAGGTACCAGGAACTTATTTGAATGCAACTATATGTTGATGAACAAAATGTCTAGAAATAGTTCTGACTCCGAAAAATTTAGCAAATAGCAAAATCTGTTTAAACAACAGAGAAATTGGGAATGTACCTCTAATCCAATACAGCTAACATGGAATGTTGATGGGCAGGCATCACATAGAATTAGAGTACCACCTCCATGGCATACAGAACATGTATCATCGCTTTGGCTTTCAGTTGATTCATGCTTCAGCCTTGGATGGGGGAACTTTATAGGGTCTTTACCATACACCAGCTGAGATTTGCACTGTAGCAAAGACGTACCATCAAGCAAAAATGTTCTGGTCCCAGGTTTGCATTTGTTGCTGCTAGCATGAATCTCAAATCCAGCAACAGTATACAGCTCTCTACAACATTTGCATTTAATTCCAGTGCGGGTAATATAACCCTCCTTCTTGACCTCTCCACCCCATTCACAAATGTAGTGGACCTTCTGCCTATCAGATACAATGTGATTGTCAATTAGAATCGATAAAGCTGTTCCTTCTGCCTTTTCTCTGAGACATTTCTGTCGGTGCCTTTTACTTGACTTTTGATCAGATGGAAACATATCAGTGTCTGGTTCATCAGCTTTGCCAGTGAGATATCTCTTTCTTTTCTTCAAGTTCTGATAGCATGAAAGATCTTTTGATAAAGAAGAAGTTTGGCTATCATTTGAATCTGTTAAACAAACTGTGTCGATTTTCCATAAATTTTCTTTTTTATACAGGTAAGCCTGGCAAGCTGTATAAAGAGAATAAAAGACCTCACCGTCAGGAGAAGAATATCTAGATCTTCTTCTTCTTTCACCAAAACTCCAACCCATGTACGAGAGGTGTTTCCAAGCATTTAGTTCCAGTATCCCAATATCATGGTTGGCAGTTCTATGACAGCCTTTGACTCGGAATGATTCAATGTATCGCTTGTAATTTACAATAGCATCAGGGTGGTACTCAGATTCTACATCCTTACAGGTAGGCACACTTACAGAAACATTTAACTTCAAATTTTCTTTACCTGAAACAGAACTATCTGACTGTTGCTCATCTTCGCAGAACTCAGCAGAATGAAGCTTCGTTATGTCAGAGTCAAGCTCATGTGAATCATCAGCCAGTTTGGAGTAGGGTAGACACCTATGGTTAGATATTTTTGTGTCTTTGTTATTGTCAGCCTCAAAATAGGTAGAAGATTCTGTTCGTTTCCTCTTATTTGAAGATGAACACACAGGAAGATTTTGCATGTCGAGTGCCTCTTCTGGAAGGTTCCCAGCTCCAGCAAGTAAAGGCTTGAAAGGGCCTTGGCAATTTGTGCTCCTTGTACCTTTGACCTTTTTCTTTCTTTGATTCTTCTTAGTTCCAGTAGTCACTGGACCATCAGCATTGTCATAAGGAACATCTAATAATCCATGAACGACAAACAGTAAATCTTGGACTAACCCAGTCACCAGATGGTCCCATAGTGACTCGGATCCCAACATCCAGAGTCCAATCCTTTCGCTAAAGGCATCCAGAGTACTCAAATCATACCAGACTTGTCTTACTGAGACTGGCAGCACGCCTCCCCCTTCAAACGGTTGAAGAACTTTAAGCAACAACCACTCGCCACGAGATTCCCAGCTGCCAGATGTTTCGGCCCAATGTTGGGTAAGACGTAAGCAATCAACTGTCACCATCTGTTGATCTCCCTGGTCCGGGAAGAATATCAGCCTAATTTCAGAACCTTCTTGATGATCAAAAACTACACCTTCCCACCAAGCTTCATCTATCCATGCATCTACACAAAGCCCGTACGTCACCTCGGAAATATTGAGATCACAATAAGGAAGCAAGGGCCTTATCCGGCCTCGATAGTTCACTGGGTTTCTTGCAGCCTGGCCTTCTATAACAGGTGACACAGTGACGGTCTCTTGAAGATTTGTGTTCTCCTCTTCGGTCAAGAAATATTTGTACTCAATGAGTCGGGAGAGTTCCTCGCAAGCAATAACAGTCCCCGTGTGCCAAGAACCTACAAGCCCATTCTCCAGAGATAACACCTACAGCAGTAACAAATAAGCAAGAATCAAATACCTTTTTAAAAAAGAGATATTCAGAAACATCCAATCAAAACTAAAATCGACTTAGAGAATGTTAAATTTTCCTTCTAAGAGACGCCATTGTGCTAGCTTCTGACTTTTCTTTTGGTTCTTGTTCTCATGGTTCGTGTACAATTCAAATTTTATAGAACTCTAGCCCTTGCGTCGTTTAAAGCGTACAAGGAAGAACAGAAGTGTCAAATCTGTCTAAAGATGCAGTTTTGACGAGCGTTTTTCCGAGAAAGATAAGGGTAAAAAATAAACTGAAACCCTAATCGATGCCTACATTACATTATTACATTGATCGGAGAGGGTTTTTCGGGCTTGAATCGAGAGATAGATATACCTCGACCTCCTCTCCGGGAAGCAGCTTTCTCCGTCCGTAGGGCTTGTCGCACCTCTTCCTCCTCCTCCAGCCGGAGACCTCCATCGATGCCGGCGCAGAGGTGAAAACTTTCGGCGGGCGACGGGCGATCGGCAAGGCAAAACTCGAGCGAGACGGCGGTAACCCGCGCCGCTTCGGGAAGGAAGGAAGGTTAGTGTTAATGCCATATACGGTACGTGGGCGACAAGTCCAAACGGTACGTGTCCGTATGTGGATTTCGTGACAGATCCGATAAACCTTCGGGTAACCCGCCGAAAATCGAATCCGATAAAATCGGATCGCCTGGGGAACGATTCTGATTTGGTATCATTTTATATTTTTATGGGAAATTTCCTTTTGACACCCGAACTTTCCTTTTTTGCATGAATGCTTACTAAAATTTTAAGATCTAAGTTTAGAAAAAAAAATATTTACAAATTACAAGTACATTTTTAGTAAATCTATCGGAGAAAATATTCTAGTTTTAATATTAATTATTATGCTTTTCATTATATTTTTAATAATAATTTTTTAAACATGAATTATATTTTTTTAATCGATAGCAATCAATTTAAAATATTATTGTGCTAATAAACAATGTCCAATTAATTGAGATAGGTGTGAGCAAATGCGAAAAGGCTGAATTGGATATATAATTTGATAATTTTTAAAATTTATCCATATAATATAGATATTCGATAATTTTAACTACGTGTTTATATAATTTGCTGAAAACTCTTAAATGGTTGTAAACCGACTTTATGAAATCTCCCCTGGTTTATTGTGACAATCGAGTTCTTTAATTCTTTCCAAATTTCAATGGTGTATAGGTTGCATACAAGCCTCAAAGCGGATTCGCCATGAGATTATGGCTAGGGCTCAATCGAGCCTTTTATAAATGTGATTCACACCCTCAACGCGAGTCCCAAGCCTATTCAACAATATTTTCCTAAAAAGCTCCATACCGACTCGAGGCACGATTAGAATTTGATTTTTTTTTTTTAATCTCTAATACGTAATCTCAGTGTCACATTACAAGTATAAAAATTTATCATTCTCTCTGTAATAAAAAAAAATCAATAATTTTTATGTAAACTCTATATTATCAAATTTTTTATACATTATTAATTATTAACTCCATCCACATTATTAATTTGAAAATACAAAAATGACTTTAAATTTTCACTATAATTTTTAAATTATAAATTTCAAACCTTACCTCCACTAGAACTTTTTTCTTTAATTTTTGTACTTCACAAACTTTTTGAAAATCTCTCATTAGATATGCTCTCATATGACTCTTCCTCCTCCCTCGCCGCATCTGGTCAGCCACATGTTCTTATCACTTGTAGCGAGTCATTTTTTGTTTCGCACACGGCACAGATAGTAATATGAGTGTCAAGTATATCATAGTGAAAAAATACAAGACATCATTAACACATCTATGTCACACTCAAAATCCACGATATCATCAGCCCCGCTCATTTTTTAAAAAAAAAAATACAATTATAATTTTACTTCAGCCAATCGTAAATCATTAATTTCCCTTATTTCTCCCCTTATTATAATTTTTTATTACTTTTTTATTTCTCCCTATTGGACGGTTACGGTACTTAATTTCCCCCTATTACACGGCCGCTGCTTCCCGTCGTCGTTGTCTTCCTCCCTGACCACCACCACATCACGTTCACTGCTCTCCCCGTTGAGAGTTTCATCGTCACTGCTCTCCCTGCCGCAAGCGTTATCAACCCCACCTTGTCGTCACGACTCGATCGCAACCAACATCACCGAAACACCAACACCGACCAACTATAGTTGTCTCGATCCCATGACACCATCATTCGCTGGAACTCTCAGAAAGATAATCAATGTGTTAATTAAATCTTACATTTATTTTGATTAATTAGTTAGTTAATTAAAGATTAATTTAATTGACTTGATTAGTAATAATTAATTTAATCCGTTAATTGAAAAAATTATGGCAAAAGTTGAAACGCTCGCCTCCAGCACCTCCGCCAATTCGTCTCAGGACCAACACGGAAGAGGTAAATCACGAAGACTAATCTAGCTAGTCCGAACAGTGACCAGTACATGAGAGTCGTTAATTGATAAAATAATTTGATGATAAGTAGGTTTGATTATTAAATTGATTATAGTTTGATAAATTGATTAAATTTATTAATAGGTATATTAATTAATTTGGTTATTGTATTTATATACTTGATTTTTTTTTATTATTGCTTCGATATTAAGCTATATATATGACTTCGTATTATGTTGTATTAGATTTGTGGATATTTCTCTATTATTAGATGATGGTAATTTTTATATTTATTTACTTTAATATAAAAAATTCAGGGAATAAAAAAAAATTATCAACTCATTTTTTAAATCAAAAGAGCAAACATCGATAAATCACGAGCATTCTCCATCCAATATTGATATTTCAAATTTCAATGATCAACAACCTAACAAATTTCTTGAAATTAATGTTGATGTTAATTCTCTTGAACCTGATCTAGCATTACGTACTCCGATATGAAAATATCAAATTAATCAAAGAGATGAAATTAGATGAGCTTAAATTAAGATGGAATCATAACCTATTAAGAATAAGTATCCACCGACTAAATTGGCAAGTCAAAATCAACGATTCTAAAGTCATTGATTTAATATATTTACTTAGTTAGAATACTCTCCTTCGAAAAATGTTACATTTTGCTAAAGCATACTCGCAATCCTGCATTTACAGCAGATGGATTCAAATATTGGAAGCGAATTAATGATAGGAATAGATGTGCATTTTTGATGCATACAGGATGCAATACTTCACCACATAACAATGTTGTTGAATATCTTGATAATTTGATGAATATATCTCATCATATTGATAAAGTGATGAATA
>JBBUKS010460520.1:0-18023 GCA_038050645.1 Hedychium gardnerianum
AATGTGCTGGCATTGAGGTTGACTTTACTCGCCTTTCTTTGGACGGGAATAGAATTGGGAGAAATTCGCCCTTATATGTCCCCCTAAAAGACACTCAAAAAGAAAGGTTAGAATGACGGCCGGGGAGTTCCCCGGCGTAGTCACTTCGACGCTCAAGTCAGTTGAAGTGGGATGTTGAAGATGAACAACAATTAGGGTTTTGGGATGTGTATGTGTGCGCGTACCTCGATCTGTTGGGATAGATGACCTTTTATATGTTTGGAGGACCTCCTCCTCCATGTCTTTCTCCTCTATTTAATAGGGGCATTTTTTTATTTATGTGGTTATTTACTTAGAGTAATGAGACAATGTTTTCCACGCTTTCTGGGGGATAATGTTGGTGATATCCACGTTCTCGAAAAGATAACGTCTTATCGGTTTCGAGAGGTAATTATGGCCGTAATGTCAAATAGTCAAGACTCCAAGAGTTGAGGAGGTTGTTATAGTCGAAAGACTGTTATAGTCGGGAAATTGTCATAGCCGGGGAGATTATTATAGTTGGGAGAGTGTCATAGTCGGCAAACTATTGTAGTTAGAAAGTTATTGTAGCCGGAAGCCGAAAAGATTATTATAACTAGAAGACTATCATAATCAAAAAGTTATTGTAGCTGAGAGCTTGTAACCCGGAGCTGGAAAGATTATTATTTTTAGACTATACACTATATGATATCCCTCGATCATCCGTATCACTAAACAACAGGACACCAGATTGTATTGGAGACTCATGAATCTATGCTGAATCAAGAGCTAAACGGAAACCACGTGGACCGGATGTGTTAGCGTGGATTGAAGTCAAGTATGTTGGACGAGTTTAGCTGAAAGGAGGGGACTAGTATCCCAAGGTATCATATACTATGCTTTTTTTAATCTTATTTAAGGTATTTTTCAACAAATTAAACCTAAATTTACTACTATTATTGTTTATCATATTATTTTTTAAATAAAATTATATATGTGGTTGCTCCAAAAATATCAATAGGATAACGAATAGGACTGCTCAAGAATATCGTAGATCTATTCATGCGATTGAAAACATAAAAAAAAATTGAAATTAGGTGAAACTTCTCCCTCCATGCTGAACACGAGCGATACACAAAAATAATAAAGGACACAAACAAGAGGTCCCTTGAAATTGACTCGACGACGAAGCAATACTACGTCAAATTTAAGCTACGTAATATTTCATAAAATGACAATTCTATCCCTCATTATTAATTCTACTACCTTATTTGATTAAGAGATTAGGAGTAATTTTAAGAAGAAGATAAGTTCGAGAGGCTAAAAGGTAATTTTCCTCGCTCACTCTAAATTTGACGTTTAGCTCCTTGTCCATTAGGATAATTATGCTTTTCGTTATCATCTGTCCATTTCGATCTGAATTGGTACACTTAACTTGTAATTTGTAGATTCCCGAGGAGTATTCGGTTTAAATAATTTGTTTATATTGGGCCGAGTAATTTAAATGAGAATATGGGCTGTAAATGGGCCAGCCTAATAAGAACTAAGAAATATCTTTAATTTTTCTATATATTTAGATTCTAAAGTTAACTAATTAAAACCATAAAAGCGTGCATGATTTAAATTGAAATTGTATTGTCAAATCCGAAATATTCTTAATTATTTTAAATTTTGAGTGAAAAAATAATTTTAGTAGAAAAAAAAATTCCATGAAAAATTTAGAACCCTAGTTTTTGAGATAGCACAAGTGCAGTGCCATGCCCAACACTGCCTAATCCATGCCTAGGCTACACAATCCACATCAAACTGGTCCCCTGCAAAAACCCTAGTCTGATGCCTACCTTCCTCAATCTCGATCGCCGCATCGCAAAATCTCCCCAAAAATTTGTTTCGCCAGCTATAAAAAATCTGGTACGACAAGGAAATGGAAGACGAGAGAGAGAGAGAGAGAGTAAATGGCGGAGCATATATGAGCTTGGCACTAGGAAAATGAACAAGGAAGGAAGGGTTTCCATGGAGAAGACGAGAGAGAAAGCTGCTGCACCTTGCTACAAATATGCTACTTTGCCTCTATGGGAATCTAGCCGCTTGCTAGGGAATTAATGGCGCCCCATGGATGGGATGGGAGTATTCCCTTGCCCAATCTGCCCTCTTCCTTCTCAGATACGACAATAATTTTCATTTATTTTTGCTAAAATCGATGCAGGCGAAGGGAAAGGCGCTCCCACAAGGATTGCTCAAAAGAAATCCTCCTTCGAGGTTAGAGACATGCGCGTACGTAACGTAAGGTGTTTTGCCACATGATAAAGTCTGAAAGAGATAAAAAAAAAGTGATAAACTTTGGGGATTTGAGGATAAATGTTTGATGATGCTGTGAACTGCATGTGGTAACTGCTCATTGTTCAAGGTGGCGCCACCATTAAATGTGGGGAGTAACTTTTTGGTGATTGATGGGTGTGACGAGATGTTGATTTGTGTACTGCACACCTCCCCTGACCTCAACCTAGTAATCTCAGAAGGCCGAATGGCCGATCCTCGACTACATTCTCTTTCTAATTAGTTGATTAAAGAAAGAGTCTACCACTACCAGAGTCTCTCTCTGCTGGTGTGATTAATTAATATTATAATCAAGCTAGAAGGTGAGTTTGGAAAACAGGAAGAAATCATGGATAGAAACGGGGAACAGTGTGACAGTACTACTATTTACTAGTTCTCGTCACCCTCCTCAAATATTCTCTATACCACTCTTCATTATTGCACTCCTCTCTCTCTCTCTCTCTCTCTAGCTTTAGCACTCTCGATCGGAGGAAAGATGGGGAGGGGAAGAGTGGAGCTCAAGAGGATCGAGAACAAGATCAACAGGCAAGTCACCTTCTCCAAGCGCCGCAACGGCTTGCTCAAGAAGGCATACGAGCTCTCCGTCCTCTGCGACGCCGAGATAGCACTCATCGTCTTCTCCAGCCGCGGCAAGCTCTACGAGTTCGGCAGCGTTGGGTATGACACCACAACTCTCTGCTCCATTTCCTTATAGTACTCTTTTTATTTCTCTCATTTTAAAGGCCTCGATTCATGGCTTGAGGTCTTCGTTCGTCTAATTCTTTCCTCTTTCATGCTAAGAACTGGGAGGATGGGGAGAAAGTGCAGCCTACTTTTTGCTGCTTGAGTAGTAGTGTTTAATTCTTGGTCTCCTTTGGTTTTTAGGTCTCTGGATCTCTCTTAAAAACTTAATTTTTCTGGTCATTTATGGCAACAAGATCACGGATCTTTAACATATAACACATAATTATGCATCTTTCATGAGAGAGATGAGTATGCACGGGAGAAGAAAGAGAAAGAAGAATTCATGATTTCTATTTTGGTGTATCAGCTCCTGGCCCGTTCATTTAAGTTGTATGAGCTTTGTTTCTACGGATGGATTTGTCTTTTCGGTTGTGACGACGTATACATGCCTGCTCTGGATCTTAGGGTTCTCTATCTTTTTATCTCTTGGATCTTGTTTTTCTTTCTTGTTTCTACTATCTCTCTATATATATATATTATATTTATGTCTTGTTTCTGCTAATTTTAATCATGAGATGCCTTTATGAGATCTAGTTTGTAAAATAAAATTATCAATCTATGTGATGCGTCTTAAGATTTTCTATGGGATGTAGATTTAGATGTTTTTTTAAACGATGCAACATATATATATATATATCATCTGCTAGTAAACCAATTACTGTACGATTAACTTTTTTTTGTGAAGATTATCAGTTTAATTAGTTTGTAGTGATATTTAATTTACCAAGGCGATTGGATATATTTCCTTGAAGGCAACCTTTTACAAATCAATAAAAGTAAAAATCTCAAAAATATTCTTATGCATAAATGATACAACAAGAGATATGTCAAACTGGTTGGAAGTTTTAATATAGAGTTGAACAAAAAAATATGATTCTTGTAGTTAATCCCAAACAGTTGAAACTAATACAGCTTGAAAATTTTATATTGTTTCTACTATTAATGTAATTTTTGCTTGGATATATTAACAAAGTCCATCGGTTTAAAATTTTCTTTGACTTTCGCTGATTAGTGTTCTAACAAAGACTAATTTTGAGTAGATAATTATGCTTGCTCATTACATAGTTTGATTATACAAGTGAATGAATATTAAAATTCAGATGTTTATAATATCTTATAATTCCTCTTCTTTGGTTTGCTATTAAACATGCATATTTATATCAAACTCAAGACAAATCTAGACACATTTTAAAAAAGACTTCATTAATTCATATAATAAACTATAGAAAATACTGATTATCAGAAATTTTCCTAAATTCTTCTGAAAAAATATTAAACATTTTATATTTTTGTCTTCAAGAGAACAAGACATTAATAATTGCCCCTTTCTCCCCGGTTCTTAGTTTTTGTTTCCACTATCAGCTAACAATTCACTAAAAAAAATCTCTTTGATAAAAGGATTTAGCTCATGTGACACGAAAACCAGCTCTATAAAAATATTTGGTTGCACTCTATATAATTGTTATTCAATTAAATCTTTTTAATTTGGAAGACAAAATTAAGATTTCCATTTGAGTTAGTGTTGTGATCCAATAAATTAGTACATGCCTAATAATTGTCAATATTTTGTATTGAATTTTAAAATATTATCCTATAATGAAAACAATTTTGAAGAGAAACAAATGACCATATAGTCATTGCTTAAATGCTCTAATGTAGTCATGTGGTTACAATTTTTTTTTTTAACTAAGTATCTTATCACAACTGCAATTTGTTATATTATTTTAAATATTCATTGCTTTCCTTAATATTTTTTATTGATTACATCTTGATTTCTTTGTAGGACAAGTAAAACATTAGAGCGGTATCAACATTGTAGCTACACATCTCAAAACCCTAATGTTGTTAACTGTGAAGCACAGGTAAATATTATTTAGTTTTTATCATTGTGACAAATATTTTTTCAATTTGTAAGTGTTCTTAGTGTTTGCATCTAAATCTATATTGATGATCATACCAAATATGCTTATGATAGATGTTGCTCTATGTTAAAGATAATCTCTTCAATCTATATGGATATTAGCAAAGTTAGTTAGGTTGTCATAAATGTAGATCCAGTTTTAATCAATTTTGAACTCATCATTGAACTATGCTTAGATTAAACAAGTTAGTCAAGGAAATACAATTTAGTTATTAAATAATATCATGTAACATACACTAAACTCTTGCTTTGGGTCTTTTTTTTTTGACAATAATTATCATAATTCATTAAATCCATAAAGCAATTTGCATGCTAGCAAAGTTTAAACACTCTATGCATGCCTTACAAGATAATCAAACTAGTTCATGTATTTGTATAGACTATGTGCAAAAATAAAGTGTCTTATTGTTGCTTTTGAAATCTTTGATGATTGTAGAATTGGTACCAAGAAATGTCAAAGTTGAAAGCAAAGTTTGAATCCTTACAACGCTCACAGAGGTTTTATGTTCTTTTACACTTACCTTTATTCATATTTATCAAAGATGATTTACATGAATAAATGAAAATTAATAATTGTTGATAGTTATATGAGAAAATTATAGAAAAAAAATAGATGTTCGATTGATCTATTTTGTAAGCGTGAAATATATTGTTGGTTAAGCTTTTGCTAGCAATGAACATACTAACAACAAGGGTACTAGTTTTTTTTTTAAAAAAAATATGATTTATATGAATAGTATTATTAATTTGTATTAACTATCATATTGTATGCTGCTAATTTCTATTTAAAATTAATTAAATATCATTAATATGTAAATGTGAGTGTATAAATTAATTTTATTTTAAATTTCGGAAATGTGTGTGCAAAAATTTATTTTAACAATATAATTATCATATTATATGAAGGCATTTGCTAGGTGAAGATCTTGGTCCATTGAGTGTGAAAGAACTGCAACAATTAGAAAGACAACTTGAGTCTGCACTCTCACAGGCCAGGCAAAGAAAGGTACTATATTTTTATGTTTTTTAAAAATAAAAAATCTTTCATTGCCTATAGATCTAGTGTTAATTTAAGTACTAAACTTCCTTTGAGTCAGAATCATTTGGGTGATAATTTGGAAAACCTAAGCAAATATACTATTTATTTTCATGAAAGTCCTATGAGATTTTAACATTCGATATTAACTTAAAAGGGAGACCAATTCAAATTTCGTACCTACATCTGATATTGAATTATTCTCAAATGTATAATTAAATTAATTGGATTGGGATTTTCTTGTCCTCAATGTTTTTTGTAATTGTTTTCTTACAGTGCTCCTTAAACTTATAGCTGCTTTTCAATTTTTAGGTTCCAGAAGAAAATCACTCTACCTACAACTGCTAGCTTTATTGTTGTTCTCGTCATCGACTTTTAGCATATATGCAGTAATTCTTTTAACATGTTTCAATTATATTCCAACTAGGTAATCAACTTCATCTCCAAGTTAGGGTAACATTTTGAGTTATTTGTTTCTACAAAAGATATATTAGGGTTTAGTTGGGACAAAGCTAACGTGAAGCAAGAAACAAGTCAATACATACTGGACTGATTGATAATCTAAATTATGCTAAACTCAAAAATTTATACATTCATTAATGATAAACCTGCAAGTTTGTAGACACTCCTAATTCCATAACAGATTGAACAAAAGAACTTCTCCAGCCTAATGCATGAACTAAATCAAACCAACTTGGGAATATTTTTTTTAGCTGCTTTTTTTTGTGTCACTCTTTTAGATACCTTGTTATGTGTAATCATATTTGTCGTATTAAAATGTCAAGCTACTGATCAAAAGGTCCTACTTTTATGTTTTATCTTATATCTGTGCTTATTGTTGTCATGAGTGCAGACTCAGCTGATGTTGGACCAGATGGAAGAACTTCGTAAGAAAGTAAGCAACGTTGAGTTCAGAAAATTTTAATTTCAAGTGATCAAAACTGACAGTTTAATTATATCGAAGAACTTGCATCTATGTTGCTGCAAAACTGACAGTTTAGAACACATGATTTTTTGAACATGAGAACACAAAGACATTAATGAGGACATAGGAAATATTAATATCACTGTGATATAGCTGAATTTGAGAGACTGGAGATGTTAACTACGAAAATTTAATAGCAGTTGGGATTAATTCTGTTGAATCGAAGAGATTAGGTGAAGACTATAACTCAATTTATGTCCAAATTTGATTTTTGTTGTCCTTATAAATGGTCGGATTAATTTTGGATCAAATTGATGCCTTAAAAACAGCATATATCAGGTTCAAATTAAGTGTTTTATAATCAACTAGATAGTCAACCAAACTTAACCATTCAAACATATCTAGGAAGGATGGTGAGGGATTTTCCCTTTTTACATGTGATTTCTCCCTTTTTACATCTTCTCATCTCCTTCAACTGCCTAGGCATCATGTTGCTAGCTAACCACTGAAAGTGTTCTAGAAAATTGATGAACAAAAGAAACAATCGGAAAGCAAGTTTGTGAACTCATCTAAGTTCAATAACCTCATCAACAGTTCACCTTCATTGATGATATCATCTACATTAACGTCCTATAGCAGCAGCTTCCAAGTTTTATGGTTTCATGAACTAATGCATGCAGGAGCGTCGTCTTGGAGAAATCAACAAGCAGTTGAAAGAGCAGGTTGGCTTATAATCAACTACATATATAATTAGTTTGAATAAATTCCTGAAACATTTTAAATAATCTTGTGGGTTCTCGATTTCAGCTTGAGGCTGAAGGTGCCACCTACAGGGCTTTTCAGGGACCCTCCTGGGCTACTACTTCTGATGAAGCAACAATGGCTGGGAATTCCTTCTCACTTCACCAACTGCAATCTCATCCCAATATGGACTGCGAGCCTACACTGCATATAGGGTATTGCTAATTTTCAGAAATGATAAAAGAAACTTTTAATTCATCAAAATCTGATCTATCTCTCTTTTTTTTTCTTTTTCTTCTGGGTAAAAATAATAATAACAGATATCACCAGTTTGTTCCTCCTGAAGCTGCCATGGTGAGGAATCAAGTAGAGGAGGAGAGGTTCATGCTGGGCTGGGTTCCTTAATGGCTCTATCTATTTAAGAAGTCTGCATGCAATAATTAATTACTAGTACGTATAATATAATGTATCCGAGTATGCATTGCGCAGTATATATGCATAACTATATATATACTCCTATCTCAAAATGCTGCTACCTTAAGTTAATGTGTGATGGCTAAAACATATTTATCGATCGTGGTGATACCTTAAGTTGTGGGTTTGACTGTGTGGATTTGTTTGCAATTATTTTTGTTCATAATTGCAACAGTTTAATTGGATGCCTGGGTTGTGGTTTCTGTGTAGAACTTGCAGTGGCAAGACATAATTGCAGCATATGATATCGTGTGCTTTTATACTCTTGTTTAATCTATTGATTTATATCTGCCTGTATATACATTTGATTCTGAAAACTTTCAGAATAATTAGTTAATTAAATCATTTGATGGATTAAAATGAAGGGTTTTTTTTTCTATCATCGGCCCGTGCACGGTCCAAGTCGCGAAAGCGATGGCCTGCATCAATATGGATAAGCGAAATGGCGGCGAGGTATGACGAAGAATATCACGTCATACAGAAGTCGCACATCATACGATCAATTAAGGAACTCGCATGATCCATTAAATAATAAATTGCCACATTGAAGGTTTCAAAATTTGTGTTCGACTTCTTGATAAGATTCAGGAGATAAATGTTTCGTTTCTGACCAAAAAAAAAAGTGATTGCACTTCTTGCAGGCATCTCATGGTTGGTGAGGTCCCTAGGAGCTTTGAAAGCTAACGGTTTGCGTTGAAGAGAGCTCGACTGATGATTCCAGTTGCCTCAATGTAGCGTTCCATACAACGAGTGATGCAACTGCTCTCGCTTCCACTCAAGCTTGATCCAGGCTTCGTGATGCACTTTGTGAAACATTTGCTCCGCACAGTCTGCAGCACAAATCAGAGGGGGGGAAATTACAAACGAGATTAACGAGTAAAATAAATTAGAAATTGACGTGCACATTTGGCACTCTTTTTTGTTATGGTTCTATTTAGTTCGTACCATTCGCATAAATTCCTTGTGATCATTTGTTTCCTTATTCTGCTCTCTCACCCAAATCATGATTATAGTTTTAATGAGGTTAACATGTGCAAAATCACTAACCTTGGAAACCGATATATGGTCAACGTGTGTCTGGTCTAAGGGTCAACGGATGTAAGCAGTGTATAACTCAAGATAATAGAGCACGATCAATGAGTTAGACACTAGTTCAAGCAAAGGGAAAGATCTGCGACAAGAGATAGTTTGACACTCTGGTGGAAGCATAGTGCAAGACACCATTGATGGGATTGGCATCCCAGGGAACTATAAAACGAAGAGGTCTCCAACCATTCAAGAGAATCTTGGACTACATACAAGCAACAAAATTTCATCCAGCTCAGACATCCTCTAGCTCATTTCAATAATTCATTCCACTGACACTTTTCCCACTTTGGTCCACTAAGCATTCAGAAGTTTGCAATAGAAAGCTCCACCACAACCTGCCCCATGCCTAAACCCATCAACCACACAAGCACCTGACCGGTTTCAACTCCATCTGAACCACTTGCAGTTTGAACAAGTTGAATCCATCCATGTTGTACTTCGAATGAGGTGTCTCAACTCCGTCTGAACCACTTGTGGTTTGAATGAGTTGAAGCCATACGAGTTCTGCTTCAAATGAGGTGAACACATCACATTTCCACCTCGTCAAGCTCTAATGAACTGAACCTGCGACTCAACCCAACTTAATCACAATTCAACTGAATTCCACTCAGCCTAGACTCCTTTATTCACATTGCCATCCGAGATATAAATTAGATTGTCGTAGCTAGCAACAAAATACCACATGATACCCTACAGATAGGTTATTTTAGTCCATAAGTAATTGACAATGATTCCTTTAATTATCTCATTCTCTAATATCAGTGATTAAGTATCATAATGCTTTGCTGATTCTCTGAATTCAGACTAAAATAACACTAACTAGAAATTACATCCTCATCTAGCATATCTATAAAGTAACTCAATTGGGTCAGATTAATAAATCAGCTTAGTATGCTCCAAACAATCAAAAGGCTTTTAAGCAATATGATATTGTGCATATATATAAGGGCACGGATAATGCATGGAAGCATTGGATATACCTGATGTGGCGGTAAGAATCTCATTATGAAACAATGAGAATGAATCGACTTAGGCAAGACTTTAAATTATGGTGATCGAAACAACATCAAGTACGCAAACAATTGTACAAACTTGTTATGGTATTTTCTCTAACAGATTCCAGTAAGGCTGCCGGCTGTCAAGAACTGTCTTTGACCTCAGTCAGGAACAAGATCAGAGAAAATCAAGTTATGTGGATCTTAATCGAACTCAGACTAGGTCAAACTGAATTCACCCAAGGTCAAAAGAAGGGGATGAAGTGAATTTCACTCGTCCTAGAATCCTTTATCCACATTGCCATCCGAGATTAAAATTAGATTGACGTAGCTAGCAAACTTCTAGGCTGTTATAGGTTTGACATAACAAAGGTATAAAAGCAATGTGTGGCCCATTAAATGAAAACGATCAAAATAATTGACAATGATTCCTTTAATTATCTCATTCTCTAATATCAGTGATTATGTATCATAATGCTTTGCTGATTCTCTAGATTCAGACTAAAATAAAGCTAATAACTAGATATTACATCCTCATCTAGCATATTTATAAAGAAACTCAATTGGGTCGGCCTAATAAATCGGCTTAGTATGCTCCAAACAATCAAAAGGCTTTTAAGCAATATGATATTGTGCATATATATAAGAGCACGGATAATGCATGGAAGCATTGGATATGCATGATGTGGCTGTAAGAATCTCATTCTGAAACAATGAAAATGAATCGACTTAGGCAAGCCATTAAATTATGGTGATCAAAACAACATCAAGCACTGTCTCTAACAGATTACAGTTAGAGATTTCAATCAAGTTATGTGGAGCTTAATCGAACTCAGACTAGGTCAAACGGAATTCACCCGAAGTCAGAAGGGGATGGAGTGAATTTCAACTCGCCAGTAGTTAGGAGGCTCAATCAAGTTGGTTGAGTTTAGTTATAGGGTTTAGTTATAGTACAATGAAAAATGGAAATAGAAAAACTGCCGTGACAAAATATTGGCTTTAGAATATTGTAAGGGTATTGTCTATTAATTGGTCGAGCATTGTTTAACAGCAACACAATGTCAAAAATTCTACGCGCATAGATATCAAAACCTACTTACGAAACCATGGATACATCCAGATATCCAACCTCAAATAGTTGGCACAAATGTGAGATGGTAGAACAAAACCACCTGACTATGAATCAAAGCAAATTTAAACGAAGTGAAAAGCAGGCACACAGGAAAAGGCATCAGAGTTTCATGAAACATCAAATTGGTGGAGAGGAAACAAGGAACCAGAAGGATTCGAGAATAACATATTCAGAAGTGAATTCATCACGGAATACAAGGGAATACCTCGAAGAACTCTTCGGCGTAGGCCTGGGCGAGCTGCGTCTTGAGCTGGTCCATGAGGACATCGGCTGACGGGACTGATTGACCCGATGAGATGCCCGACGAAGATGGCGAAGAGAAGGGATCCATTCTCCAAAGTTTCTGTTCTGGGTTCACGGCGAACAGAAACCCTAGTTTCAAGCAGCATATATCGGAATATTTATACGGGCCGCTACGAAAACATATGGCAGCTCCGCCACTCAGTGAGGTAGCGGCCCGATAAATAACGGTAGCCCAGCCCAGGTATGATTACATTGTGACATGTTTATTTGGAGGGAAAGAGAATAAAGGGTCGGGAAAGAAAGAAGGGGAAGGGAAAAGAGGCCTAGTTATTGAAAATCCCTAAATTAATAGTGCATTACAATTTCACATTAAAAAAAAAAAAATCAACTCACTCAAATAGTCAAATTCCATCTCCCAATATATTGTTTGTTTAGACATATTTTTCTTGAGAAACTTCCGTATGAATTAATTTATAAATACAAGAGAAAATCTAGATTTTTCTCCTCGCCTAATCTAATTCTTAGATTTGATCATGACCGATATGGCCACACTTTTTTCTCATATTACTTTTTGTCCATCAATGTTTGAGATATTTATCCTTTGGTAATGCTTCAAACGCGGCATTTATTTTTCTTTTTTTTATATATATTTTTTAAAATATAAGTTAACAATTTATTATAGCAAAAGGATATTCTTACACCAACTGAAATAATAATCATTTAATTATTTATTGAAATCTAAATAGTAATTTTAATATTTAAATTATTACCCAGTCGTAATAATATTTATCTTAATATTAGCAATTTTATGAGACGGATTCAGTAGTAGTATGCATTTAATTAAACAGATAAGTATAAATTAAATTGCATTATATGGGTTATCATTTTAGCATTTCTATGAATATTTAACAGATTAAACAGTTCTCTCTACTAATTATTTGTCTATATTATAACTTTTTTTATTAGTATTCCAATTTTGACCATAAAATTTTCTGAAACCCCGATCAAAATTACTATGAGAAGAACTTTTTCTTGATCATCAAGAACATCTATCGAAACATACGGATGCGTTTATCTACACTTGGGGCTTGTCTGCATCCATGGAAAAAATAAAAAGGGGGGACGATAAATAACAAAACAAGGTCGCCAGCGGCGATCCTGCTACGGCCGACTATGCTAAGAGATGCATCGGAGGAAGTGCATGGAGGCGGCGGTGTCCATGGCGGGCGCGTCGATGTCCCGATGGTGGCGGTCGCTCTCCACGAGGCCGTAGTCCATGAGCGGCCGGTGCTCGAGCTCGTCGTCGTGGTCCTGCACGAACTCCGGGACCTCGACTTCCCCTCGCCGGATGTGCTGCCACAGGAACTCCAGCCGGCTCACGTACCGAAGCTTCCTGTACAAGCTGCTCCACCACCATCGATACCAAATTATACACATTTTGTCATCATAATGATTAATCATTCAAAATAAACAACAGAACGGGGCGATGAATCTGCTCAATTGAGAGGGAAAAGGTTGAGAAAAAGGCAACTACTTTTGAAGGCCCCTTCTTCTTCTTCTTTATGTAAAGGTAATCGTTAGCCTGCATCGTCACTGCAAACGTGCAAGAAAGGAAAGGGGATCGACTATCGAGGACTTACCCTGCGCTGAAGAAGAAACGTCCGACGGTGGCGAAGAAGACGCGGGCCTGAAGGCCAGGGTGGACGAAGTAGACGGCGCGGATCCCGTCGCGGACTTCGGCAGGAAGCGCCTCGTAGACAGACCGAAGCACCGATAAGCCGGGGTAGTTCTCGGACCTCTGCACGTAAGCGTGCATATACACCACCACGAATGGCGCTGCGCCGAGCGCCGGGAACACCCTCCTCTCCAGGAAGCTCCTTAGCGCCTCCATGCCTCCATCGGAAATGAGCTCCCTCGCTGCGACACATCCGAATCCCCAATCACAACCCAAATCCATCGATCGGAAACACCAAAAACAACAAAAGGATCACGGATCAACCCGTCTGTCATCGTACCAGGGAAGAATTTTCCGACGATGCGGAGGACATAGCGTCCCTTCTTGTCGCGGCCGCCGATCTTGAAGGCCTCCTCGAGGATCTGGTCCGTGCAATTGCTGCTCATCGCCGAATCGATGGAATCCGGGAGAGAATCAAGGTTCGAACGAGAAAACCTAGACGAAGAGAATGGGGACTTTATAACGGCGTAACGGCGAAACGGTCGTCCGGATAGAATATTCCCTTCCGTTAGCGATATGGAGCGGTCTGACGCGGGCCAGGCCGTCACGTGGCGCCGGCCCCGGCCAAACCAGACAAACCCCACTGATTTTTAACCAATAACGATCGTGATAGGTTCTAGTGGATAACGAACAGGTGGATTTATTACGAGATGGACAACTTAACCGCCACATTTTGGCCAATTAAACACCTTTAAAAAATTTAAATTGCCCGATTTGAAAATAAATAAAGTATTGTTTAATTAATAACCAAGTGGTGGATTTGGTCAAAGATTTGGCCTGAATTAGTTAGACTGGGCCGATGGATTTTGGAACGTGGTATTCCAAAATCAAGGGCGTTGTTCCGTTGACAGTTGACTACGCGTTTACTAACGAGGAAAGGGGCTGATGTTGGGGAACTTAATCCGGCGGCTAAACAGGAAAGGCAAGGCCGTCCGCCCTTTTCTTTATCTCCTTGCGCAGCAATTTTATATTGTCCTTCTCAGTCCGATTTGATGGACTCAATTAGTCGGTGGACATTTGTTTAATTCTGGGCAGTTGAGCGATGGCGATCTAATTTATAACGCTGGCCTTTTAATTTATTTTTTTTATTATCATTTTTCATAATAACACTTGTAATAATATTATAATTTAAACCCTCAACCTCACTTTTAGTTACAATTGCTCTGAATCTTAGCCAATTGGTTTGATATGATTGACTATATCTTTGTTTTGCAATGATCCATTTGCTTATTTCAAAATCTATGGGAAAAAAATCAATAACTAGGACATAATGGGCTGTTCTTCCTTGATTAACTAATAATATTTGTAATAATATTGAAGGATAGATGTTCTTATATATTTGTCATGCGTGGCATTCATGTTTAACCGTACACTAATAGCTAGAGCATGATTAGTTTTTTGTATTATACTCGAGAAAAAATAAAATTGGATCTCTGATAGCTTTGTACTGACGTATGGAGAAAAGGGATATATATAGTGTAACTAATTTATTAAATTAAGTGTAAAAGAGACATTTAACATATTCACTCTAATTGAATACATTTTTTTGTATTTCACAAGTGAACTTTATCCCAACACTGACTAAATTTATTCGAAATCAACACAATATTAGTACCTTAATTAGGAGAAGCAAATACGAAGGGATCGAATGAAAAGTTTCTAAGATATTGACACGGCTCAATCAAAATATACGATCTATACAGAAAGTAGTACTCTTGAGTGAACCGAGCCAACATCATAGTAACAATTTCATGTGCATTCTTTCGATATGCAAACAATAGCACCTCTCAATCATCAAGAGAAGAATCCTTGCAATTCAAGGAAGAAGCCAAGAAAGAAGGCGGATGAGAGAAAACTCTCTAAAGAGTGAGCAAGGCGAAGAGGAATGTGTGGGAATTTAAAGAAGGCCAAAGGCATGCATTAACATCGCCCCGGCTACCCAAGGAGAGAAACAGGGCTAGAGCATTAATACAAGAAATTGTGAGCACCTCTTCCTCGCAATTCAAATAAATAATTAAAGAAAGTTTTTTTTTTGTTTTTCTTATAAAATGCGAGCTCATTAATGGATCATTAAGAAGATATCACGGAATGCATGCATGGCAAAGCATTTAAGGGGTAGTTAATAAATATGAATGATGCCCTGCTCCACCAACTTTTGAGGCTTCTTCTGGTGTCGCCATTAGTATACTACTGCCTACTCTGCTCTGTTCTGTTCTGTTCTGTTCTGTTCTCTAACGTATGCATGTACACATTTCATGTGAGGAAATGGGACAAGAAGGTGCCAAATCAATTACATGTGCCGAAATCCCCGCTTGTAATTGCACATATACTGCATGTCAAAGTGAATTAAGTAACTGCTTTGGTGGTATAATAGTTTTGTGATTTTTGGTGGAGAGCATTGATTATATGGATGACATTAAATGAGGATGGGCGAAGAGTAAATGAAGGAATCTTGGTCTGACGGAATTAATGGTAAAGGCATCTTCTGCTTCGATACATCTTCTCGTTGTAGCAACAACGCCTAGACTCTCTCTCTCGTATTCATTGAGGAAGAAGCGTTTCCCTCGCGATTCTAATATCAGTAATTCTGTAATTGCACCCACTACGAGACTATTTACTCTTCATTTAGGTGGACGAATTAAATCACTTTCAACTTTAGTATTATGAATTCTAACTCTAATTCACTTATTATTAAATGTATCTGTTCACGTCTGAAATTCACGAAGGGTAAATCATCAGGTGAAGCTTGAAGTGAAGAGAGGTAGAGAAAGAGAGAAGAGGGTTAGAATAGAGGTCCGAGAGAATGCTCAACTCAATCATTCCGACGCTCAAGTAAATATTCGATGATAACAAGAAAATGCGAAGGAAAAGAATAGTAGCAAAATAGAGAATATGAGAGCGCGTACCTGCCATCACAGGGGAGGACCCCTATTTATAACCTAGCCGTCGTGTATTTTCTATGGTATTAATAACGTATTAATTAAGAGTGAGACGTGTATCATACCGTAATACAGGAATGTCCCATCGTATCTGTAAGTATGAGCGGTATAAAGATATTGAGTATGATAGTCCACGTGCCCTGACAACACATGCGCCTTGACAACACATGTGCTCTGACAACCCATGTGCCCTGACATTTCATATGTGGTGTCAGCGTATATGTCACCGGATGGACCGGCCTACCAAGATCATGGGTCTGAATATAATTGGATTAAAAAGAGGGCAGTCTGGTGGATAAAAGAGTGTCTGATAAGAATAAATCACTGGAGAGGAGTAAGAGGTCTCCTCTTGGCGGGGCTTGGCTTGGCGGGAGCAACCCTGATCGGGCACCTAGCTGGTGCGTCCGTCCGACTGATTATTGAAGCTCGACTAGATGTAAAGGAGTCTCCTGACCGATCTTTGAAGGAATATCCGTCCTGTCTTCAAGGAATATCTCGGTCGATCTCGAAAGAGTCTCCCGACCAGGATCGAAGAAGTCCCCCACTTGAGATCGAAGAAGTCTCTCGATCGATATCATAGGAGTCTCCTGACCGAGATAGAGGGAGTCTCCCAACCAGTCTTTGAAGGAGAATATATCCGATCTTTAAGGAGTATCTCATTCAGTCTCGAAAGAGTCTCCTGACCGATCTTTGAAAGAGTATCCCGTCCGGTCTCGAAAGAGTCTCCCGACTAGGATTGAAGAAGTCTCCCGATCGGGATCGAAGAAGTTTCCCGACTGAGATCGAATGAGTCTCCTGACCGATCCTGACCTTGACCTTCTAACCAAGCATAAAGCTTGACTTGCCGGGATATATTTGGCAACATCTATAAACCCCGTATCACAAATCTCTCTCCCAAGTCCAGTCGAAAGAGGTGCGAGCCCAACTGACTGGAGGTAGTGGTCACATTGGTGTTGTCACGTGCTTGCGAATTCTTATCGTGATCATAATGATTTTCGAGCATTAAATGCGAGGCGAGCCCATTTAATGCAGCATGGCTGGTAATTAATACGTTGTGGCATGATCAACTTTGATTATTGAGCCAAGCGTGCAGTGACTTATCCTTTACCGAGGTGACGCTTGCTGGCATCATACGAGCATTAATGTAGAGGATTATTTTTTATTTTGGTGCCTTAATCAAACTATGACTGATTAGGCCTGCCTTTTTGACTGTACATCCGATGATTGAGGCCGATCGGCTGAACAATTGCAATGTGATGGTTCCAGAATCAAAGCGGCACACGGATCGTAATGATTACAGGGATTGCCTTGATATTTGAGTTTGATCGGGCGGTGGATGATCAATCTTGCCTTTTTGGAATTCAGATCCAATGGCTATAGCTGATTGGCCTTAGCTATATGAGGTCGAAGAGGATGAGGGGTGCCGCTATTTCCATTGTCTGTGCGTTTGTTTTGGCTCCATGTTTTGCTCCGGCAACTCCCTCCTCTCCAGCTGACTTTGTAAGCTTTTGCTTTCTTTTGTCTTCCTTTCTCCTGGATAGGTGGTTAGGACTAGTACCCTGCTTCTTTGGTATAAATCAATGCTCTCGGTTTATATCAAGGAGTTTCGGAAGAATGTCTTGTTAGGACGGTTGGACCGGTTTAGAGGGGGTGAACAATCCTGAAAAAGAAAGTAAAGCTTTCTCTTGCTATTTGAATTTAGCAAGGACACACACAAATTAATTAAAGCAAATAAA
>JBBUKS010460737.1:0-18019 GCA_038050645.1 Hedychium gardnerianum
TGTTATGTTCATTCTTCACTCATTCTAGTTGCAGCCAAGGATGGCAAAGTTGCAAATTGATCTAATTTGCCATCTTTTGTGTGGTCAAATTGGGAAATCTTGAATGTTTCCATGATCTGTTTGTTTCTTGAATTTGATACATATTTATTAGCTTGAAGTATTTCAATTTGGCATCAGATATGACTGCTGTTCAAATCTTATTTCTTTCTGAATCCTCTTGTTTGCTCAACCTCAGATCTGCCTTCTGATACTGAGTTAACTAACATTCAATTCAAGTAATTCCCAACTTGCTCTCTTTTGAAGAAACTTTCTGTGCCTAGGACTTCAGGATTTATTTTTAATTTCTAGTAAATCCTGATCAGCTTGTTGATATTTTCTTGCCTTTTCACTCTCATTTTTCTCATCAGATCAATAATCTATTCTGCAGTCCTGTTAGTATGTAACCATTTTCATTACTTTTATGCACTTGTTCTTTTGTAGAGTATTATATGGGACAGGTGTTCGCCTTCTTTGTAAAACGTGGGTTGTCAACGATTTGGCTTTTGGAACTATGCAGGTAAGTTGGCTTACTTGTGTATCAGTATTCCGATATCTGTTTTTGTCATTTTTGTTATCTGAAGTCATGTTTGTACTCCGTTTCTGCCAGCATATGCACCTTTTTTTGCTTATGAAACCACAAGAAAACATCCAAATTTGCAGGACACAAAAGCCACTAAGAGGAAGCATCCTCTGTGAAGACTAAGCACTAGGGTAGGAAAATTATGGAACTCATAGGGGATACCTGAAGTTGCAAAAGGTTACATTAGAATCATAGTTGTGTTGAAGCAATGTTTCAAAATGGTAGATTGATGATCAAATTTGGTTCTTCTAATTCAGCTGAAGTTCATTATTTAGGATGAGCTACACCAAGGTTTGAAATTTCGAACCATGTGGGAGTTTCTGTCTTTGATTGGAACCATTGTTGTATAACCATTCTGGAGTGCTTATGCATGGTGCCAGTGGCGAATTGGAGATATAGTGAGAAAGCAAATTAAGAAGAAGGAAAAAAGAAGAGAAGACAACTTGATAAATCACTAAGAACAACTTAACTCACTGAAAGAGAAAAATATTACAACCCTTCAATGGTTTCTTTGTACAAATATGACTTGGTAACCCCAAAACTAACAATTTCTCAAGTAAATTTGAAATAATAAACTTAAAACCTTAATTATGTCACAACTATATATCTAAGAGTATTAAAATATCATTCTAGGTCAGAGTTTCTAGCAAGGCTTGAATAATATAGTTTTCATACTGTGTTATACCGACACAAGCTACAAAAAGTTAACAAATATTAGTTGATTCATTTTGATGCATGTCGTAGCATGCTAATGAGTGTTGAGTTTTGGCATGTGTGATATTTATTAGCATGATAAACACAGATGACATAGGGATTACCTATGTCAATCAAAATGATTCATTTCAACTATATTGCTTAACATGCTAGGAGATTTCAAACCATGAGCTACACTGCAATATTACATTGCCAACAATTATACTTGTGCCAAAAGGTAGTGCATTTGTGGTGTTTATATCATTACTCATTTACTTAATAGAACTTCCTACTTTAGGAAGTGGTCATCAATAGCCACTAGAGATGAAAATAGTCTTGGACAATTCTTTGCAAGTATGTCTATAGACTTGAGTAAGAAGCATGATTTCATTTGTCTCTGTGTAATCATGAAAGTTTATCAAGAAGATTGTTGTTTAGATTTATGAGGAACATATCAATTGCCTGTTAATTGTGAATGGCTTTGTTGTATAAATATGTTATCCATATGACAAAGTGTTTTTGTTGGTAGAAAGCAACACTTCAGTTTGATCTACAAAATCTAGTAACTTCATCTAGTAGCATTTGTTTAGGTTTATAAGGAGCATATTATTGCTTGTTAATTGTGAAGGCCTTTTCTTTTTTGCATGTGAATGTGGTTCATATAACTGCACTAGTTCATCATCATCTGTTATCTTCTTACGCCCATGACTGACTATTTTTATTATCTATGGTATTGAATATAGGTCTCTTCACTTGGGACATTTCAATGTGTTGATGTCATTGACTTGTTCGCCTTCTATCCATTCTTGTTGTCATATACATCTTGAATTTCAATTGATATCTATTAATTATTCAATCAGTTTACTGTTGATTCTAATAGTTACTTTTACTTGATTTAGGGTCTTCTGGAACCCAAAGCATTTTCTCACTTCACTTCTCAGAGAGAAATTTGTATTAGTCTTGCTGCTTCAGTGCGTGATGTTTGTAGTCATAATCCTGACAGGGGCGTTGACTTGATCCTGTCCATCTCGGTAAACTTAAAAGAGATGTTTCCGATTTTATCAGTTTACTAGTATTAGTATTAAGAGTACTCTTTTTTTTTTGTTGACAGTCATTAATTGAGAACCGAGATTCTGTTGTGCATGCTCTTGGGTTGGAAAGCCTTGCTTATCTTTGTCAGGCAGATGTAATTGGTAGCATTCTGGAATTCTCAAGCAATTTTACTTAATGATTTTTTTTACTGAAACTCTATGGCTTGGCCATGCCACTTCTATGATGGTTTTGTTGTGATTATGGGTCATTTCCATAAGTTGAAGGACCATTCTAGTTTTTTGTATAGAAATGAATGAGTTTGGTCACTTTCTCCTTCCAATTGATGGTTGCTTATAGCCAACTGAGCAGTTAAATGCTCTCTTAATTATGAAACTAGTAAGATTTTGATGTTTATACACATAAAACATTATGTGGAATTAAGGTTCTCAAGGTTTCTAGATAATCTTGGATTTCATCCCAGTTAATTAGTTGATTGTTCGTCATGTTCAACATATATTTTTTGCTATTAATGTTATGTTTGATATATTTTACCCATTGCAGAAATTTGTTTAGCTGAACTCTTATTGCTATGCATTATTTTTTTTCTCTTTTATTGGTGGTATTGTTCTGCTAGCTGTTTATTAAATCACGTTTACATAATTTTCTCCTTTCCAGATTTTTACACAGCTTGGGATGTTGTTTCGGACCAATTGCTCGACTATTCCAGGGCCCCTATTGTTGCTCATAGGTAAGAATATCAAGATTTGTTAAAGTATCTCTTTTATGTTAAACATAACGTTCCTCTAACACTCTAACAGGTAATCATAAAGTAGCCAGGATCTTCTAGTGTAGTTAACTTGGCATCCACTCTTGAAAGTAAAGTCAAGAAGAAAATTAACGAACAAGACTGAATAGGAATGCATCGGAGGGGGGCTTGCTGGATATGCTGCAGTTGGAGAGCTGCAACTTCAGTAAAGAGGAGGAAACTGGGTTGATTACTACAGAAGGTGTGGAGAAAACATGTGCGAGGAAGCAAAGATAACATCTACTATAGATGGAAGAGGAGGGATGAATGTGAGGGAGCAATAAAGGTTGTTGGTGCTAATAGAAGAGGAGATGCACAGTAGTAGTAATTGCAGCTGGTGTCAATCAAAGCTTAGGAGGGAGGAAGGGTTGCGGGAGCAAATAACTCAACCATGTTTGTTTCACTTAAGCTTGGTTCACTTAAGCTTAACCATTAGAGGGAAAGAGGGAAATGATGAGACCTTAAGATGCCACATTCCATTAGATCAGCCACTTAACCATGTTTGTTTCACTTAAGCTTGGTTCAGCCATAGCTTAACCAATTTGATCCTGAATGATCCCAACTGGAATCTAACACAAACCTAGCCCACTCAACCTAACCCAATAAGTTACCAAATTGAATTCATTTATCCCCTAAGTCAAATCAATTATGCTAAACATCTGCCCCAACTGCACCTCAGTTTGGGCCAAATAAACAAATTAACACGACTGAAATAAAAAAGTAAAGTTATAAGACATAAATTTGTCAATTTTTATGTATAATGCATTCATTCTCTCATATCTAATTGCCATAAACAGAAAAATTATCATTCAGATCCCTTCTTTTCAAGATGCTACTACTGTAGCTTATTGGCTTATAGTGTGCTTCTGTTTTCTAATCTGTTGTTTTTTTAGCTTATGCATCTTATTAAGGTGGGGAGCAATGGATGCAGAAGTTTATTCTGAAGCTTCAAAAAGTATTATCAATATCTTGTGGGAAATTGGAACATCTAGGAGAGAGAACTATGAATCTCCATGGGTTAAAGCACAGGCAGCTGCATTTGAGTCATTGTCTCATTATGAGGTGAAGTATTCACTATTACATCATCATATTGCTAACATTTTTGTTAGCTTTATATGTTGCTTGGGCCTCATACTTTTTCTCTTTTCTTTGGATACAATAATTTTCTAGGTTATAAATGTTCAGGAAGCTATTCCAGAATTTAAGAGGAAAAATTTAGAGCAACTTGTTTCTGAAAATAATGTGGAATTACTCAATGCCATGGAGAAGCTTGAAGTCAAGATTTTAGAATTTGAACACATGTTAGCAATCAAATCATATATTCATGTCATTTCTCAATTATGTTATCTTCTTCTCTTGCTTGACAAATTATGGATGTGTACTTTGCTTATTGAATCAGAAACCGGCGTAGAGCACTTAAACAAAAAAGAGTTGCAGTGCATAAAGTTGAAAAATTACTAGATGTTTTTCCTCAAGCAATTTTTTTACAAGGTACAATTTTTTTTTTTAAGTAGCAGTCTCATGAAAGCTGGATTGAGCATATATAGGAACAATACCAATATGCGAAGTGAAAAATAAAGTGCATCTAATTGCTTAATGAGAAGAGTATACAGATAGTTAAGTCTTGCCTGAAAGCACCATTTGATTGCTATTTGTATTTCTTTCCTAATTTGGTAAGGTAGCTTGCTAATTTCTGCTCATTTGATGTGAAATTTGGGTTATTCTGAACTCTATATAATCGTTCCTCTATATGTAGTTGTTCCCAGTCAGCCTGATTAGGTACATGTCTATTGTTCATTGTTTAATGGTTTGAACTGTTTCAGAATATCCTTATCTTCTTTGTTATGTATGATTTTAGTAGTGGAATTGAATGCATCTAAATCCTAAAATCCCTCGTTTCTAAGGCTAAACATTTTTTGCTGAGGAAACCACTCTATCACTATTTGTTCAGGCATCATGTGTAATTGATTAAAGTGGTTTAATTTATATTTTAATCTATTTATCTATATACCATTCTAATTGAACCACCATCTGATCCACTGGTCTGATTGTTGACCCATAACTTGTTTATTTTATTCCTACTATTCCTTCCATGAACCAGTGCCAGAGTGGTCACTGATCATAGAATAGTTCTGGGTTTATTTCTATGGAAGTGTGGCTATGATCATCTTTTATCTTGAGTTGGTAATGTAAACTGACATAGTTTGTTGGAATGCATTCTCTCTGATAGTGATTTTGGGAACATTGATTTTGCCTTTAGAAAATGCTTGAATAGTTCAACATCAAGGATTTATGAACCTTGTGAATGCTTGTCTCTGTATTGAAATGTGGATGAATCCTTGTAAATCTTTATGTCCATGGTTAAGTTTTTATTTTATTCCAGGAAAGCTGAAAGCTGCTGAATTACCTGGTGCAGCTCTATCAACCCTTGTTTTTACTCCCAAGGAATTGAATTCCCTAGCAGCAAATAAGGCAAGATATTAGCACTTCAACTTAGTTCTTATGCTTTTGTTCCACACTCGTCAATTCCATTGGTGTGCTATGGACTATAGGATTTGCGGAAAGTACATGTTGCATATGAGAGAGCACTGGTGGAAATTGCTGAGTCTCTTCATGTATCAAGGAACATTTTCATTGCACTTCTTGCTCTTCAATCATGGAAGCCTTTCATGCATGACTGGCTGGAAGCAATGGTTACTCTTGATAATGCTAAATCATCTTCTCCATTCTACAATAGTTCAAAAATTGCCAATGATATCTTGAAGGTTTGTCTAGTAAATGCTTTTGTTAAACTAGTATTTATTTGTTTGTTTGTTTGTTTTATTGCATTATCTGTATTTAGTTGGTATTCCTTTCTGCAACATATATTTGCTGCATATAGATATTCTTGTTAAGACATTTGTTTTTTCTGATGGATCTTTGCTCTCTACTTTATTCATATCAGAAACCGGAAATTAGATTCAAGTTACTAAGCTTGCATCAAAGAACCATAGGATTCTGATGCAAAATCTAGAAAAGATCAAAATTCACTAGAATCTCTATATATAATTGTGTACCTAATAGTTAATGTTCTATTTGAGAAGACTGGAGGCACGTACCTTCTTGTTTAGCTTATCTGCTGGACTAGTATTGCTAAAATGTTTAGTCTTCTGGAGTTAAATGTATATTTTGATTATCTAAGAATCTAAGTTATAACTTTAGCATTCATAAGCTTCATGGTAAAGTTAAGTTGGATGCACAAAAAACATTTGAAGGTTTTGGAAATATTGGATCCTATTATTCAACAAAAAAGGTGTATAGAGATGTTTATTCATAGAATAAAAATTTTGTAATTAAAAATGATGAGGATTTTCTGGAACCTTATGCCATTGATGTCTATCCGTTAGTCCAGAAGGGGAATTTTATAAGGTTAGAGTATGTAAAACTATGTTTCATGGGTTAATGTTGGATAGTAAAGAAATATATACATACAAAAGGTTAATGCAGTAGAAAATAGAACGTGAGATGGATATGCAGACTCTCCAGGAGTGATAACATATTACTTTTTAGCAATCAGGCATAGCTCCAATAGTTGCTAAACAAGTGAAAATATGTTAAATTGTAAAAGAAGTATTGGAAGACAGTTGATATTTTTAGACAAGCTGATTTAATTAGAAGTTTGAAGGTTTGGGGAGCAAATAAAAGCCAAAGAAATTTCTAATTAACATAATCAAAAGAGATCTGTAAATCATTTGGGTACAGCTATTACACGGCCTTTTATAGTATACAATAGCATGATAGATCCATGTAGCCAACCCAAATTGGTGCATCTCATGGTTTGTTTTTGTTGTCCTGTATTTTCATTGCTGACATGGTGATCAGATGAGCCTCAGTTTTAAAGTTTCGACTGTCAAATGATAGCTACTTAGATCTTTTCTTTTAGCCCTATTGAGAGCATTGTCACTAGTCAAATCATAGGAACTCTTGCCTGGGAGGTTCTCTTTGAAGATTAAGGAGAAACTTATATGTTGAATTAGAGTTTAGGAAATGTAGGTGAGAGACAAATTTAGATTTCAAGGTCCATACAACAAGATAAAAGAGCAACAAAGGAGCACTACCCCTCTAGGTTTGAAGCGATGAGAGAGATGAGCAGCAAGGAAGAGCCTCTCACATTGTCTATTATTTTTTCTCCTCTTTTGTTTTCTATCACCCTCTTGTTTATTTCCTCCTTCCCGCTCTATCTCAATCATTTCCCCTTTCTGTTTGTTTAATTTATGGAAGTATCAGTCCATTTACTATGCTTTCTTACTCATTGGATCTAAATAGATAGATTGAGATGTAGACCAGTTTAGATTCGTCTCATATCAAAATGCTTGGCTTGGTTCTGCTTCCTGTTGTCTTTTGGTTCAAGTTCATACTATTATGTGTTTATTTTATTGATGTCATATTTTATTCCTTCAATGTAGACATTGTGCAAAGTTGGGGCAGAGGGTATTCCTCGGATTTCTTCAAACATTGCCTTTGCTATTGCTGCCCTATGCATGGTAAGAAAATGGAACTTGCTTTGTGATCAACTATTAAAAAATGCTGCTTCTCTATGCATGTAAGCAAATGTTACTTGCTTTGTGATCAACTATTAAAAAATGTTGACTTTCTATGCATGGTAAGAAAATGAAATTTGCTTTGTGATCAATTACTGAAAAATGTCACTTCTCTATGTATCTGAAAAAAATGGAAACTTTTTTTATCGTCGACTATTTAAAAATGAACTCTGCTTTCTGATCAACAGGTTTTTTTTGTTCTTTTATTAAGTACAAAATACAAGTTGCTGTAACATTTCCACTTCTTTTTTTTTCATTAGTTACAAGAAGCATTTCTGATAATATCTTTAGTTAAATATTTAAACTAATAGTAGAGGTTTTCTTTATTTTTTTAGTAAAGTGTGCTTAGCTCTTAATGAGATCCATCTTGCATCATAGTTCTAATCAACTTTGACTACTCAACACATCTCTAGGTATCCTTTGGAGATGTGTCTATAATCTTTAACGTGTCACATACTTCTCATGATTAGAACATTTTTAGTCAACTCAGTATTGATTTTCCACATATGTTTTAAAAAGTTTTATTGTACATTCAAGATTGGATGAGGTGGTAGATGGTAATGGATTTTGCTATTGTTATTAAGTCAGGCATTGGTGACAACAAAAAGTTGATCTAACACTATATCATCATGTCACTATATATGATGCTGAAACAGTTGTGCTACTACATCTTTACCGTTCTAAGTCCATGCTCAGTAAAAACAAAATGGTAACCATCAAATCAAGGCTATCACCTATTACACTAGCAAGTGCCTGCAGCCTGATTGCTCTTAGTGGCTCAGCTGCCTGCACACATACATTTGGAACAAATCTAAAAGCTGATCTGGAACAATAATAGAATGCCATGCAGAACTCCATATCATGTTTGGTATAAAACAACATCCTGTTAAGTATTGTAAAATTTGTTCAATGTGTGTTTGGTTAAAATATGGATCGACACTAGGATAATCAGTTAATTTTGACCAATTAGAAATTATTTGTAAAATTTCAAGCTTTGTGCATCTGGTAACTATTGTTTCATTGATTTTGAGGGCAGTTGACTGTAGAAGGACCATTCCTTCTATCTTTCTGTAACCTCTCACGGATGTGAGTTTTGGATGTTATTTGAACAAAATAAAATTCCTTGTCATTTTTAGCACACTGAGCTACTGGGTTTCATAAATTGACTTTTTATGTAAGCCTAACTCTTAGTTGCTCTTCTTGTTACTATCTAGTTATTAATTTATATTTTTGAATCAGGTCTTACATTCATCAGATCATATGGTGGTGTCTTCTGCATCAGAATTTCTTTTGAGGTGGTTGTTTGAATATGAGCATGAACAACGACAGTGGTCTGCTGCAATTTCTCTGGGTTTGATATTTACTCGCTTTGATGGAACTGATAGGAAACAAAGGTTTGAAGTGGCAAATGGACTTCTCAAGGTAGAAAACTCTTCCAATATTAGTTCTCAATGTAATGTGTTAATGGCAATGGGAACCTAACCTTAGGAGAAAGGCAATGTTAGAATGGCAGTGCTGTTTTTGTCTTGGAAATGGGTTTAGAATGGATGGGTTCAGTCATAATCAACTGAAATTTATTAAAATTTGGCCAATTATCATAAAAATGATCAAGCTTTGAAGTACTGTTCTGTTTCAGTCAACACAGGTTTTTACAGTGACCAAAATCTGAACCTGTCAGCATGGGAGAGAGTTGTAGTGTGGTACCTGCTGTTCCAAGGGTCAAGTCAGAGAGCTTGGTTAGTTGTATCAGAGCAGTCAGTCACTAAGGAGTCTGAGATGAACCTTGGCTAAGCAACCACAGGAGTTATTTTGGGGAAGCAGTGGTGGAAGATGTTGGAGGCAGAGTTGAGCAGGGTCCTCTTAGCCATCTCCTTTGGAGGCAGATGTTGTCAGCGTTCGACATTGGAAGTTGGTATGTCTAAGGTTGGGAGGCAGAGATGCTGTCGTAATTGCCTACTTGGAGAGAAGACACAAATGACACATGAGGGAGGAGTGAGAAGAAAAGGGTGTGTGCTAGGGTCGGGGTTGGCATTGGGTTTAATGATAAACTTTATTTATATATAATTTATAACTGAAGAGATATTGATTATTAATATATAATTATTAAGTAACACTGGGTATACATTTATTAGGTTTCTACAGTATTAATTTTAACATCTTAATCATAACTTTTAAAACTAATTATAAATATAGTATATGCTAGCACAGGTTAGACCATGCCGAACTGTTAACCGTGCTGTGTTGAGACAGAACAATACTTGAACTGTTTCATTTCGGCAAGCACTAAAACATTGCATGAACTGTTACTTGAAACCTTGGAAATGATAATTTAGTAACAAAAAGAGTAATTATCATCATAAATGATCAGTATAGAAAAATGTTAGCAGAAGTAGCTGATAGGAAGAAATAGAGGAAAGAAATATAGTTTCCCTTGTTGCATATATCTTGTTACTATAACATTTACTAGCCATGCAGTAATGGAATGAATTTTCCATTTTTAAAAAATTCATTGTTCATGGCTCTAGTTACTTTTTTCAATACTTTAAGAAAATGATTTTAATGTTTTACTTATCTGCATATATATTTAAGTTTTCTACTTATTTTGTGAGTGCTCAAGAATCAATTGTTTTATACTCCTTATTTATGTTAATAGGTTCTTTGTAACAGCAAAAGCTATCTTGTTAAAGGAGCCTGCGGATTGGGACTGGGTTTTGTTTGTCAAAATCTTTTGAATAGGAACACAATTGAGGACAATGCTGATTTGAACATCGAAACACAACCTTCTGGTTATACTGAAACCTCTTTAGCTCAGAGTGTCTTTAGTGCCTTATCTCTGAGAATAAGCGAGTTGTGTCCTTCTGCAATTGATTCTTTGAAGAATCTTAATGGTAACTTACATCAATCAATGAGTTCAAATTCGCTTCCTGGAGATTACTGTAACGTCGAAGAGGATACTTGGGGCATTGTAGGGCTAGTTCTTGGCTTGGGATACTCTGTTGTTGCACTCTATCACTTCGGTCTTTGTGATGCTGTGCTTAACATTAAGGATTTACTGCTTTCATGGATTTCATATGATTTCTCTGGACATAGTTTATCAGTTTCTGATGCGTCAGATATACCCCTATGTATGGGATCATGTATTGCGCTTCCATTTGTTGCAGCTTTTTGCCAAAGACATGAATTAGCAAAGATTGACTTTGATCTTCTATATGGTCGTTATTGTTCGCTGGTTTCTCAACTTTTGAATCTTAAAAAATCTGGAGCTGTTTATCAAAATTTTCTGATGGCATCTTGTATTGGTGCTGGTTCATTTCTTTCCTGCATACTGGACATAGGAGTACACACAGTGAAAATTGATGATGTAAAGCATCTAATGGAAATTCTAAGAAGCACCTATAATCTTTCATATCCTCCTGCTTGCTTTGGCGGGATGCTTGGAGTTGTCAATGCACTTGGTGCAGGTGCCGGTGATGTTCTTCACATGTATCCTCTGGCAACCATATCACAGCTGAATTATGATCAGGTTGTTTAATTTTTCTAGTTCATTTGTTCTAGAGAATTTCATGTATCTGAGTTGATCATATCCTTCTCTCAGGAATCAATGTTTGTCAGTGGTCCCGTTCTTTCGAGTCCTGCTTGTGAAATACTGGCAACGTCAATGGTGCAAGAAATTTTTCTGATTGCCAAGGACTCAAGTGATTTGCAAATTCAAAAATATGCTGCTTGGGCACTTTCACTTCTTAGACTCAGGTTGCGGTCAAGTGAGCTTCCTAATCTGAGTTGTTCACAAAATATTTCTACAAGTTCAAACTCACAAACTTTCGAGGAGGAAAGTTTAGTTTGGAGACTCTGTATGTGGCTAAGGGATATCAACAAAATTAAGGTTACGCCATTAATTCTATTTATTTTCTGTTTTCAGTCTCTGTATTAAAGTATCTTTTGGTTGAGACACTGAGCTTTTTGATAGTCCACATGTAAATTTTTTCTATTACATGGTCATGTTGGTTATAATAGTTTCTACTTCTCCATATTGTTGGGATTTGTATCTTTTGGTTAAGACAGTTTTTCGATAGTTCATATATACAATTTTCTCTATTACATGGACTTTGTTTGTACTTTTCGATATTGTTGGGTTTGTATCTATTGGTTGAGACACTAAGTTTTTTGATAGTAGTCCACAAATACAATTTTTTCTATCTATTGATTGGGACACTAAGTTTTTTGCTAGTAGTCCACAAATACAATTTTTTCTATTACACAGACATGTCGATTACCATAGTTGTTTGTATTTAATATTGTTGAGTTTTTATTGGTTATACAGTAATATGATCATGTATACCTATGATATAGTTGTTTGATGTTAAGCTCCGGCATCTATCCAACTGTGAATGAGAATACGGCCCAAACTCCCCATTCCGTGTATGCCATAAAACACTCTTTAGGGTTCCTGGTATGCCGATGACAAGAAAGATAGGAGCTACACACCTGCCTTGGACTTGGGAGGTACAAAAAGAAATCCAATCCGCTGCTCGTATATATTAGGAGCGTAGCCTAATTCACTTAAAACTAATTTCCTTCCCTCTGACAGACTTTCAACATCTCTTCCATCTCCTTCACTCTATCGTAGCTGTCCGGGGTCAATTAGAAGAACAGATTTTGTGGATGAATTTTTTCTTCTTCCAATTATTTTTATGATATCTTAAGATGGGTTGATAAGATGCACTGTACTTCGTGTAATGCTTTATTTTTCTTAACTTTTTTGCTCATAGAAGCAATCTGAAATCTGATTCTTTTATATCTTCAGGAAGAAGGTGAAGTTGTTGATGCAAATACAATTGCAAGTGTTTTAAGATGCCTTTGCAAAGCTCCTAGATTGCCTGCTTTGGATTGGGGAGTTGTCATTAGACGATGCATGCAGTATGATTTGAACTTGACTTCAGAAATGCAAATGCCACATGCTATTCAATCTCTTCGGATAGAATGCTTAAATCTGTCTTTAGCTCAGGCAAGTCATGTTGGTCCTTTCCTGCATCTTGTGGACGAGCTCTCTGACTCTTCTAGATTCGGGAGACTTGAACTAAATTTGCAAACTTTTCTATTACAACATATCTCAAATATATGTAAAATATTCTCAAGTCAGAGGCTTGAGAAACTGTTCAGTGATTTGGCTGAGTATTTTAGTTCATCTTCTTCATCATACTTGACTTATGAACCAGAAAAGAAAAAATTACTAAGAGTTTCGTTTTGGAATGGTCTGCATCAATGTCTTGTTGAAGCCCCTAAAGAATTCATAATCATATCAAATGCTGAAAAGTGCATGGTCTGTTTGTTTCACTTGTTGCCTACATTGATCTATGATAGCCTTTCGGAAGAATATACCGAGTCTAAAGGGGAGTGGTCAGTTGCTACAAGTTGCTTTTCTGAAGCTCCTAAAGAGTGGCTTGTGGATATGCTCCAGGTATTTGTGCTATTCTCAATGTTCTCAATTATGTCATTTTGTAGGCGTTTACTAAACATAAGGTTGCTAGATCCTTCCAGCCCAATTCAAGATTATTATTGGGTTCATACGAGGAGCTTGATTTCTTTATTGTTGACATATATCATGCTGAGTAAAATCAAAGTTGACTAGACCAAGTGCATTCTTATTAGTCCCCTCCATAAGATCCAATTCTCTTACATATTTACTGACATCAGCCACTGAAATACTTGAACCATTCAAACGTGTTATTCCTTTAATCCATCAGTGACATTTCAAGTATCTATTTGGTTCATGTATGTTAGAAAATTTCTGACCTTAAATTCAATGGTGTATCCACATTCTGGTTGTTATACTCTTGGCAGCTGTTGCATGAGGTTTTGGGATTAATACATTCCTATCTCCTAAAACGGTACGTCTGGTCCTTTATGACCTAGACAATATGGATTAGCCAAAATTAGGGTATGTCTGCAAGCATTAAATTCATGTTTCCCGTGCATTACCAGATCATGTGGGCTGAAACTGCTCTTATTTTAGATTTGCCTCCTGTCACTTCATTGTCCTGAAGGTATCCTGTTGGTTGATGGCATATATTTCAGGTTCCAGTTCTTCGTCAGTTGCATGGTGAACACAACTCATTTACAGCAAAGATAATCTCTGCAAAAGCTAAGCTTATTGGAAGATGTTTTCCTGTTTCCGAACTGTCTGAGCTGAAAATTCAGATTTTGAATGGAAAAACTGAAGGTCAGTTTTGACTAATTCCATGCTATTATTGTATAGTTCCGAATGTGGATCTCCTGAACATTGCCACATGTCTATAACTTCATCATCATCACATTAGTAGTTGCCATAGTCTTTCTGAGAGGACGAAAAGTTACTGATTTTTTTTTTAGCTGAATTTTTTTTTAACCAAAGTATTGAAGTGCTTGCTATACAATGATACTTTGATATCAGTTTGACTCGAACACCTGACATCGAAATCGTCTAACATTCAGGTGCATGGTGGAGCATGCTTGTGGAAGTTGCTAAAGCTCTATCAGTCGCAGAGGGTAGGGTCAAAAGACAGTGGCTTCTTGATGCTTTTGAGATTTGCTGCGTGTCTGAATACCCCTCAACGGTGAGTATTTATTAAAAGAGTTTTCCAATGAAATACCGTGCAGTCCGAAGGATTTGGAAGAGGAACATCATATTTGTGTTGCATTTAATTATAGTTGATATGAGTTTTAGAATTGTATTTGTTGCTTGTTCATGGTGGAAATGGAAAGTTAGAACATCTTGTCCCTTAGGCATATATCCTAACAAACTGATAAATGATTCACTTTTCCTCCCTACAGGCACTGCGTTTTGTGGGTCTGATATCGAGTATTTGCTGCGCATATATGCCCCTTCTGATAATTGATCCAACAACCGTCCTAAGTGACTTGCCTGTCACTTTGCCTTCCCTCCTCTCCGACAGCTCCTGGAGCTCCATCGCAGCACCAGTCGCCGATAAGCTCTGGATTTCTACTGAGCGCATCTGCGTCTGGGCAGAACATTTAGGTGATTCCAGTGGTGCGCTGGCCCAGAAGAACCACATTGATGCTAGCGAAATCAATTCATCAGTCTTACTTTCACGCATTGCGTTCGAAACCTGCCTTGCACTAAGGGAGTTCTTACCCTTCGAAAAGCAATTGAAGCTTGCGTACCTCGACGTGGTTGAACTCCAAGATGGGGATCATCAATGCAAGTGAATTTTGTTTGCCAGTCTTATCGTCTTAAAGTTCTTACCGTCGGAAAAGTGAAACTTGCTAACCTTGAGCTGGATTGATTCTGAGACGGTAAACATTCTTCTTTAAGTTACACTTGATAGTTCATTGCTTTTTTGTATTACTGTCTTGTTCCAGTTATACTTTCTATTGTATATTTTAGTTCAATCACAGATGTTCACCCAATTGTAAACCCAAATGCGTTCACAAAAATCACTAGATACATCTAGGAATATTGCAAGGGATATCGCCTCGAGCCAAAGGGGAACTCTGAGCAGTAATCTGCAGGTCTGCTGGTGATCATTTGAGCTGGAAATGGTAGTGCTGCTGGGAGTGCGGTTGTCACTCTCAAATGATCATCTCTCCCTATTAGAAGAGGCCACAAGCTCCCCTCCCCTCCCTCAGGAGAGCTGTCTTCGTTAAGAGACTGAACAGAAGGCATTCTGTTGTCAGAGATCTGTCGAGACGATTGATAACTTGGCGACCGGCAAGCCGCCTTCTTTGAAGAAGTTGGGTAGCCGACGACTCCTTGAAGATCGTTAACATCGTATTGGAAGGACTCGGAGCCAACTCAGTAAGTCAACATCCTTTTAAGCTTCAACGAGTTGGTGAGTCGTAGCTTGGTGCAACCGTCCATGACATGATTCATGCTCGATGTCATAGTGAAGGAGAACTTTATGGTGCTACTGAATGAGCATCGCCATCGGCGTGGGATATGCTCATTCAGTAGCACCACAAAGTTCTCCTTCCATGTTATCGAGAATATGACATGCGCGGGACGATCGCGCCAAGCTACGACTCACTAACTCGTTGAAGCAGCGTTTCCCAGCAGGGAAGCCACCAACGCCACTCACAGCGGTGGCGGCGGCGTCAGCGGCGGAGGCGTGTGATGAAGGGGACGGCGTGGGGGGAGTTAGGGTTTTGGATGAGAAAGGCATGGAATGGGTAGGGAAGGAGGAAAAAAGAAACAGTAGGTTCACGGGGTGGTGGGCGTTACTAATTGTACTTTTGCAAAAAAAAAGTCCAATAATTTTGGTAATTTACAATTACACCTTTGAAATTATAGATATATGCGTTACACCTGCATTTGTTGACCTGTTTACTCATGAAACGGGAAGGGAAAGGAATTTATGATAGAAAATTTTTTTGAAAACAAAGGTGAGGAAAAGGATAAAAGAAAAAAAGAAATACGAGGAAAGAAAAGAGAAAAGATAAAAAAAAAAAGACAAAAAAAATTATGAAGGAAGGATTAGCTCGTGGGTAGTTGCCCCCGACTGCACGTGCGATCATCGCTCATGGTCATGTGCAGTGCCCTAGCGAGGCGACCTCAAGTGCGAAGTCATCGCCGGCGGCCATGTGAGGTCCTTCCAAATAAACAGGCGGCCATGTGAGGTCCTTCCAAATAAACAGAGGCTTAAAGTGTACGTATTTATTTATGATAATTAATTACTATTATGTATAATTCATGATGCGGTCAGGTTCTGTCACTTCGGTGCTATGAGGATGCGGACGTCCTGGCCTATCATATCATTCAAGTTTGGGATGCTCATGGTTATAAATAAATTAAATATTTATGAATAAATTTAATGTTCAATTTGATAAGAGTTTATTTATATTCATTTAATATATATAATAAGATCAATTAAATAAATAAATTTGAACAACTTATTAAATTAAATAAATAAGTTTGAACACATATATGTTCAGTTCGCTAATATTCGTAAATAACGTTCGTGAATAATCATATTTATTAATAAAACTTTTATCCACATTTTAAATAAATAAAATAAAATAAACAAATAAATTTGAATTATCAAGTTCAATAATCAATCAAACAATTAAAAATTTTAAATAATCAAATAAGTTTGAATTGAGAGTTCGATAACATCTAAACGAATTAAACTCAAGCCAAACTTGAAGTGAGAGTTCGATAATATCTAAACGAATTAAGCTTAAATTAAACTTCAAACAAGCCCAAGTTCATAAAAAAATAAATCAAATTAAACATGAATAATCATTTCAAAAGTTTATTTTATTTTAGGCTCGATTTGACTTGATTCGATTATCTTATTAAATAAGTTTGAATATCTTAAAATTTGACTCAATTTGATTTATTTACGGCCCTACTCATAGGTAGAGCTTTCTTTGTTTCACACCGAAACTGGTCTTCAACAATAGATCAGTGAGGCGGAGCAGCATCGTGAGATATCAACACACATTGGGGGGTTGATGGTGTTGGCCTTAGACTATGGTAGTCTCGGCCTTTTCAGGAATGCATCCTGCGAGTTCTTTCCAAACTGCAACATTTAAGGTTGTGACGGCCACGATTTTTTTGGGAATCTATCTTATGAAATTGTTCTTAAGTTGCAACATTCGAGGCTGACAGCCTCAACCTTTCTGAAGATGCATTCTATGGGATTGTTTCCAAGTTACAATATCCAAGATTATGACAACCTCGGCCTTTCCAAACTGCAACATTCGAGATTGTAGCAATCTCAGCTTTTCCGAAAATATACCCTATAAAAAATGTTCCCAAATTACAACATCTGAGGCTCCAATCGCATTGTTGGCAGCCTAGCGTGGGCCTACACTGGTTAGAACTTAGAAGGGCGAATCTAATCAGGTAGGTTCTACGGGTCGGATCAATTAACCATAACGATGATGACTAGGGTGCTTCTGCTTGATCTTCTCCATCACCCCTTGCTTTTCAAGATCATGCTGTGCAGCTGATCACTGATCATAATAATCATATAATTCTCTCATATTCTCGGTTCATGAGGGATACGTGAAGTGCATCATTGTCAGCAATTCATGGAGAAGTTGGACCACCTGGTGAACTATTGTCAATGGTATAACCAAAGATATAGACCCTTATCGTATCGATGCTAACAAGACTTTACACCAGTTATTATGCAAACGACAGAGATGAATTCACCGAAATTACTTCCATACATCTAGGAATATTGCAAGGAGCAAAGGCATCAAACAGGACGATCCAGGATTGCCTTCTGCATCTAAATTGTAAGCTTGCACTTGGTCTGCCTTTCCCAAGCCATGAACTTCATACGA
>JBBUKS010460953.1:0-18018 GCA_038050645.1 Hedychium gardnerianum
ATTGGATCACAACTAGTGAGCGTCTCTACATGTGTAATTATGAATGTATTGAAATCTTCCCTAGTTAATGAATTGATATATTCGAACATCATAAATTCTATAAGACTAGCATGGGTTATACTCCTTGGTCTAACCAAACAGTCGTTACTCACTAGCTGGAGACATTGTGATGTCAAGAGTTAAACGTGGATACTAGTTGTGGTAACTAGTTCATTGGAGTGACCTGCTGTAAGACTTCATATGATTCTCTACATATATAGATATGTCTGTGAAATTCTTACTGCGGCTCGAGTGTAAGTTTTTTTCGACTTGAGATATTTAAGACACCTTGGTCATGAAGGATTATACTTTAACATCTTAAGCAAAACATCTCCTTGGAGATGTAAATCTGAGATGATTGGGTATAAGTCGAAGTGCTTGAAGGTGTTTGGATAGCCCATAGAGAATTCATCACTCCTTGTGAGGAGACGTATACCCTATGGTTACTTGTCAGGATTGTTAAAGTCTTTGGCTAAAGCATCACATATTAAGAGTATTGGATTCTTAGACATATGCACGAGTAATTAGAATCCACAGGACAAGTAAATATGACTTGGGCTAGGTGTGACGTAGTCAGCCTAGTGTGGATAGACACAATAGACCATGTCCTGAACTAAGTGGGTATAAGACGAGTGAAAGAAACGATACACGACTCACTGTAGCTGCTAAAAGGGTTCAGAACTAGTTCTGGGATCAACTGTGATTTTCTGGTTAATGGAGATCATGATGTACTACTAGGTGCCACTTATGATCAATCAATAATTAAATAGTTAATTATGGATGACCAAGATAAATCGAAAACCTATTGGGTCACACACACTACGAGTATCTAAAAAACATAAAACAAGTTTGAGAATTTGATTCTCAGATCAAGAGATATAATGTTTGGTTGGACAAACAAAGGACAAATATGGAATGTATTTTGTTAGAATTAAAGTGCGGATAGGTCACATCTCTTATGGAAAAGTTAGACCCTATTTGGTTTAGTCATGAACCAACTTGGTTTAGTTGTGAACCAAATCAAGAGGTTAATGGGTAAAAATTTAGTTAAGACATATTGGGTTTGAATTGAGTTTTATCATAAACCCAATAAGAGGAATATATATATATATATATACACTTGGAGAAGTATATAGACAATAATTGAATTGCATTATTTTCTTTCTCCACTCTCTCCTCCTCTCTTTGGCCAGCCACACCCCAAAAAAGTTCTTCCCTTTTTGTTACTAAAAACTACAAGGAAGAAGACTCTTCTTCCTTTGTACTTCCTTCTCTTGGATCACATCTCCTCCACACTTGACTTGTACCGATCGGAGGCGAAACTTGTTGCTCAAGGAGTTGTCTTGAAGAGCTTGGCGTGGATATGAATAGAGGCAAGGTTCGACAACGTCGCTCTAGTTGATGCTCTTTCCTTTAAGCATCATCCGTAAGGTATATACCTAGAGTAAATGTTATTTTTAAAAGTTTTATTTTATCGATCATATTTGCATGAGATGCATCCTTGTATGCGTGTAGTGTGTGTGATGTAATAATTAGTTTTTTTTGTTATTACTGTTTAATGTCTTCCATTGTGCATGCTTTGTGAAACTTGTTACGCACACACCGCATCATGCTACTCAACATCACCATCAATTTTTTCTCCACTTTTCTCGTTATATTGAAATTTTGATGTAAACATGTAAACAAGATTTAAATCGTGCAAATGAAGGGGTGTTGTTGAAATTTTAGCTAAATTTAGCTATGAAATTTTAGTTTTCGTCGCTAATTTAGTAATGAAATTTTACTTTCTATTACTACTATATTGATGGAATTTTATTAGCGGCGGATTTTAATATTCATCGTCAAATTTAACGGCGAATTTTAATTTCCATTTTTATACTTAATGACGAAAATTAAAATTCATCGCTAATTTATTAACACAACTCAAAATTTTGTCACTAAATGGATTCATGACGAAAATTTTTGAGACTGAATATTTTCATCGATAATCAGTCGCTATGTGTGATTAGCGTTTGATTAGCGATGAAAATGTCGATCGCTAATCGTTGTATTTCTTGTAGTGATACAACCTCGCTAGATATCTATATATATATTGGGAGCTTAATTCAATAATTCAAGTTGACATTTTAAGAGAAATTCTTAAAATGTTAATGATATCTATTGTGAGTTAACTCATTTTTACTCTAAATCTCATACATCTAAAATCAGATGAATGAAAAAATTCTCAGAGAAAACACGAGAAGCATCTCTTTTGAAACTTTGTGGCTCTGATTTTTTTTTTAAAAAAAAGTATTCCCATGGGAAGGCATACAATACATGCACATTAGGTTTTGTTTCCTTCAATCACTTGTGGAGAAGTTGAAAAGGAAAGAAATGGTTTAGTTGGCCTTAAATTTTCAACATGAAAATTGAGAGAAAAATAACTTTTGTTAAAAACATAAAATTATTATATTCCCCTCGTCTCACTTATCGTCCCCTCTTAGCCAATGGTGTCTTCCTCAACACCTCCGACTATTGTCTTCTGAGGATTATTATGCCCTTTTGTCGTGCAGAAGTGGTGTGAGTATTAGCATGGGTGACAACTCACTCATTGTCAACCTTCATCCTTGCCAACTCATTTGACATGGATGAGGATGATAAAAGCTAACTAGTGAAAGGATTCAACGAGAGCAACAATTGGAGCTCCTCCCAATTTTGTTATGGAAGAGGTTGCCCATAGATTTGTCTACTCACAAAAGTCTCAAGCTTCACCATAAATCTTATCGATGTCTAACAATTTTACTATTTAGTTCTCCTAACGCCATACCCATACGCTCGACCAGACAAATACTACGATTTGAAAGTGGAAGAAGATGTTGATAAATTTTTATTTTCTATTATTTCCATCTGTTTTTTCCTCCTCTTTTCTCGTTCCAGGTAATCAAAATTTTCCTCTCTTTTTACCTTTGCTTCCTCTCCTTTTCGAGGATTTCATTTCTTTCAACCCCATCCCCAAATTCCATGTGGAGTCAATAGAGTGTTACCCATTTCTTTTTGTATCTTTAACGTGAGATTTCAACAAGGACAATGATGGTTCCACAAGGGCTCTAAAGATATTTATTATAACAAGAATAAGAAAGAAATTTTTGAATGTTTTATTATTTAGATTTGAAAGTTCCAAAGAGGTAAAAAAAACGATTATATCAAAGGAGGAGGTAACTTTTAATGTTTTTTTTTTTTTCAAAATAAAATCTTTTTTTAATTATTTAGAAAAATGCGCTTTCAATTGTTGTCCCTTAATAAATTTTAATCTAATTTGATTTCAGTTTTAGCCGGATTCATTATATATAACTCATTAGCTTAAAAAACCCAACCGAAAGACTGGACCGGTAGCTGCCGACCGTTCCGCGTCGGCAGGGGGCCTGCGAGTCCGCGACCCGTATCTAACGCTAGATCCGTCTTCCCTTGACGCCCGCTGGATTTCCCTACGGATCCGTCGTCAAAATAAATAACCACGGCAAGATCTCGTCCGCCCGATCCAAATAAAATCTATTGACACTATAGCAAAGCAGGAAAATAGGGTACACATGAATAGTATATTAAATGCCTGCTGTTGTTTATCTATTTCCCTGTCACAGAGCTGTCTCCATCACTTGTCTTTACTTTAATTTTTCTCTTTCTTCGTCCCACTGCCCGGTGCCCACCCACTCATGACACCCCCTATCGCTCTGCTGCACACTTGAGGCCCAATTTCCAATATATTCTGCTTCCATTTACTTTACGGATTTATGCTCATCAATTCATCTAAGCACCCGCTTAATTAATCAATTCCCTACATCAAATCCCTCGAGCGAACTTACCATAATTGTCAAAGCACGCTTGTGATATTGAAAAGAAAACTTAAATCTCATGCCAGAACTTTTCTAAAAAAATACAAATTTAGGGTTTCCTCTCATTAATTTGCTTTGTATTTTATTCTTTCAATCGTTTTCCCTCATATTTAAATTTATATGTGATTAGGTAAACCGTGTTGGTTACTTTACCACTCATTCGTCTTTTGTTTGTTTATTTGGAGGGATAAGCATTAGACATGGTGACCGGTAAACGTAGAGGTAAAAACAAGCACAGCTACAGGTGAAAGCTTGGCAGCATGCGAAGCGAAGGTGAAGGGTCGCCTGTTCATCTCGTTTCCCAAGGCTTTCCTCTCTTTCTCTCTCTCTCCAATTGAGCCTCCTTCTACTATTATTAAAGAGCCTGACAAGCAACACAAACTCCTTCCTCATTTATTACTCCCCCCTCCTCTCTTTCTTCTATATTCATCTTCTCTTCAGCTCCTTCGGTTTTGCTTCTGTTCTTGTGGTTGTTCATCAGTGGTTTAATTTTTGTTGTAGGTCGAGCTCCTTTAGGTCCAAAGGAGGGCTTCTGGATGGATAGATTGAGCTGCTGGTTTATGGATTCCACTCCCCTATTCCATGTCGGTTTTCTTGGTTTTGCTGGGATAGGGTTGTGGCTTGCATAACTCAGGAGCTGCATCTTACCACCATGGCCCTTGTTTGGATTGAAGGGAGCTCTACATCTTCTTAGATTTAACTGCTTTCTGCTGTTTTTCCGCTTGGAAAATCTTTTCCAGTATTTTGTTTTGCATATGTCTTTATCTTTCGAACTTCCCATGCGGCTTGTTTACATATTTGTTGGTCATGAAGTTGGATCTCTTCTTTAACTTTGTTTTTACTCAGTTCAGAACTATGACATGCATCTTTGTCTTGCTGAAGCGAGAACTGAATCACTTTTTAGAGAAACCCTAGAATGATGAACATCTGAAGAATAACCGAGTAATATTGCTAAATAACATATTTTCCATTATATTCTACGTTTTTTCGCATTAGAGATCCTCTTCTTATTATCAAGTCATGGAAGGTAAGATTAAGTTTTAAGGCAGGTGTTTACTACTGCAGAAATACATATCTGATGTATTGCTGCTGTTTGCTTGTTAGTTTGCAATTTTTTTTAATGTTTTTTGACAATGAGCTCTGACATATTGTTATTTTCTTGGGTTTTAAAATATACCCATACAGGTGGAATCTTTGTAATAACCAGTTTGTATTCTGTTTATCCTGAGGAAGAGGATGATGTAGAGTGGGTCATTGCTTTCAGTATCACTTGCTCTTAACTGTGAATAATTGAATCTGAAACTAGGTTTAATTATTGGCAGATGTTTGGTAAAATTAAAAAATAATCTTGCCTATCGTACAAAATTTGGGGTCGTGGAGCCAAAAAGTGATTATTCTCTCTAAACTTTGTTCATCTTTATCGGTGCTTTTATTTTAGTTGTTTTATGCATCACAATTATCTATGCTTTATGATGATAATGGAGCCATCGGAAATCCAAGGTTGTTTAGTAATTATTATTTTTTTAGTTTATAATTTTTAGAAAAATAAAGTAAAATTATTAAAAATAAATATTAAACATTCATCTAAAAATTGTGTTGAGAATTACTATGATTCTTCTGTGGATGTATCAACTTTCTAACTCTTTTACAAAACATGTTTGGACGCGCTTAACATATTTAAGTTTAATTAATTAACGCAATTTTAATCTTTTTTGTGATATTGAAAGTCTATAACAAGGTTCCTACACGAAGGTATTGTACAATGAATCTTCAATAGAATTAAAATTCGTTCATAATTCAAAAAGAAATAATCCTGTTTTGATGTATAGGTAGGTTAAATAAGTAAAAGATATTTAGCAGTAAATATAATTTTATCGAAATCACTATGTTAATGAGCAAAAATTCGTATATCAACAAGGTGATGAAGAAGGTTTTGCATTCTAATAACTGAAAGCAATTGCAACTTCTTTTATTCTTCCATGTGTTTCTATTGCAGCGAAGTTTGAAAAAGTAAGAAAATTACATGAATGGGAAATTAGTACATTTACGTGACAGAAGCTGTGCATTCCAAGTTTGCTTTGTTTTTTCGGATAATTCAGGTGTTTCGGTTCGCTCAATTAATTCTGAATGTGAATGGCTTTTTCGCTTGGATCGTAGAATAAATTTGAAAACAGATTCACGATCAATAGTCAATATTTTAGATTTTTCATCAGTACTTGAGGAAAATAGGCAATTTTTTAGATTTTTCATCAGAGGAAAATATCGTTGAGATTCAAAGGAAATAAAAAAAGTGATGAGTGTGGAATCTTGTTGTCGTGTGAATTATTGCATTAGGATTCTTTAAGGGGTTTAAGAAACTCTTTCTAATTTTTTTTTAAAACTTTCACTGGAGTACAAAATCATATTTTAATTTATAATATCACGTAAAGTGTTTTGTTAGTTTCTTTTTAAATGGATGTAATGTTCAACAAATTTTATTTATCGTTTTTGGATTTACTCGGTGGTGATAATGAATTGTTTATAAATAATAATTTTGAGGCTAATAAGCACATATTTTTAAAACATAAGTATACCATCTATAGAGATGCTTAAAGTGCTTAAAATGTGTCAAATTGATAGAAGAATATTTAAGTTTTATTCAATGTTTACTCGGAAGATAAATTCTGATCTTATTCTACATTTCTTCATCGTGTTTATTTAAGTTTAGAAAAATGATTTAATCCACCATTGGTATGCCTTAATACACTTTAGATTTTCAATTAAGCATAATTTTGAGAATCATATTGATGTTTGTTTTTTTTACTTTTGTATCATGAATTTTTAATTGGCCATTGTATAAAATTGGAATCCAACGATTATATTTAATAACTAAAAGCCCATATTGAGGTGATCATAATGAGGTTGTTGTGAAAGCAATAGTGATACATCTATAACAATTCATGCATCAATTATAAAATCTAATTATCATCCAACTTTAAGACATAAAATTTAAAATTTAAATCGAAATTGATACAACGATGAATCAAAAGGGTTAATAATTTGAATTCATTATTAATATCATTGTATCGTTTATTTATCATCGGAGATCTTGCAAGCATAATAAAAATCTTTTACAAGATCGAGCCGACAACTCAAATGTCTTTTTCAATTGGGAGGAAAATGAAAGAGAGAAGAACTCCATTCAGTATGCCTAGATTGAATTTAATCTTTTTCTTTTATCTCTCCGACTTAATTTGTGAGGACTATCTATTATACATCATTAACGGTAGATCAATGTTAGAGAATTAGATTATCAAATTTATACATTGAAATCCACGTCCAATAAAGTAAACCTCCTTTATACTTAAAACATTAAATTATTTAATTAGGATTTAAATTTTTAATGATATAATTATTTTATGTTGTTATCAATCAAATACTAAATCATCAAATAGAGATTAAATTTTACATGTTGATCCAAACAAATAGTCAAAAAATTTGGCTGGAAAAATCACCAAATTTTACTGCATGATTTAACCACTATTTTTACTGATTTGGCTCAATTTTTAGCCATCCAAGAGCAATGGTTAGAACAGAATATCAGTTGAGATCGGACTTAACACATGTTTGATGATAATCTATGATGAGAAGGTTGGATTTTTTATCATATAGTCATGATGATCAAGATAATATTGAATTTAAGATTATTGATTTAATTTTATTAAAAAATTTCATCGATCGTTAAAATAAATCATAAAATATTCAAGGCGGATGACACGGAAGCCCAATATTTCATGATTACGAGTCTCATTTTAATTTTTTTTTTATAAATATATCTTAATTAAAAATTAAACTACGAATACTTAAATCATAACTTAACATCCGTACATCATAACCCCGGCGACTTTTTTTTTTCATCATATAATCGCGTCTACACAGCCGACCCCATGTAGTGGGATAAGGCTCGATTGTTGTTGTTGTTGTATAATCGCGTCTACATGACCTGCATTTTTAATAACAAAATGCTAATTTTCAACTGTTAGTGGCTTGAAAACTGTGGTGGTAACCATAGTCAACTACCCTTGGGCTGTGGATTGAGTTAAATTTGAAAATTTTGTATTTAAGGGCTTCTTTGGTTGGTATTAATTATGAAAATCCTGAACGTTCTTAATTTTAATTTTTAAAAAATATTGACCCTTCAAATTATGAATACTTGTTTAGAATTTAGTTTGCATGTAATATACATGTGTCAAACATTATGTATAAATTATACATGCAATTTCAATATTATGTTTGCCTTTTTTTTATAATCTTAGATGCAATTTCAATATTTTGTCATTATCTTTTTCTATATTTTTCTATATGAATAAATTAAGATAAGATCTGAACAATATGTTGCTTAATGATAATTATGAAGTGACATAAAAAAATAAGTGAGTTTTTCACAGATTAATTTTAATTATTTTATTAATTTGATTTTTATTGAGGTCTCGCCCAAATAAATTTTCTACGAGCACTCTTAGTAAATTTTAATTATGTTACTAAATAATTATTATATAAACATAATAAAATTTACCCATATAATTTAGATAGTGAATCATATAATTTTTAATTATTAAGAATAACATTATTAATTATACAAAATTATATATTAAGTGAATTTAGACCATATAATGGACATCGATTCTAATTAATTATATAAACATAATAAATTTTACCCCAAAATATATTTGTTATATTTATATGATTAATTAGCATAAAATTTCAAAATTATATTTTTTTCTTAATTTAGCTGGAGTTCGGAAAATTTAGTTCCATAGTTTAATTATAAAATTATAGTTAAATTTAATTGAGTTAAAACTTTAGCATCAAGTTTTGTGTCACTAGATTTTTATAACAATGATTACATTAATATAATATGACATTTGTCTTAAAATTTTAAAGTATTGTGTATTTAAGTTTAGGGGGAAAAAAAATCAAAAAGTTCCCATTTTTTTTCTTCTAAATCATCAAGATGACATCCTATGTTGATTTTTTTTTTATCAGGGCACCCTATCCTCATGTATAATTACCCAACTACTATTCACTACTAGTAGTAACTTATTCAAATTATTATCTTTCTCCTATTATTTTTTTCTCATCTAAATCAGACGCGTTGTAGCAGTTACGATTCGTAATTATTACAACTGAGCTGTTATAGTTGTAGCAATTATGATTTCATAGTTGCTTCACAGTTGTAGCGGCTACGATTTCTTAGTTGCTATAACGTGAATGTTAAATCCTAAATTTTAAAATATCATAACTTTTGATTCGGATTGAACTACAGGATGTACAATATATCAAATTGAAATTCGTTCAGAAATCTACAATTGATTATGAGATGAAACTCATAACGGCTAGGTTTCAAGTTTTAAGCTAAAAAATATCATTTAAATAATTTTTGGAAAACAATTTTAGTCTTATTTTTTTTGCTTTTTGCTCATGTTATAGCAGCTATGTAATTGTAATTGTTATAACACGTCCGATTTAAATGAGAGATATAGGCAAGATAATAATAACAGTACTAGAGGATAATTGACTTTTGACTTTTGCCCTTACTTTTATTCAATAACACAACCTATGAATTTCTCTATTATGTACTGTGACATTCCTAAACTTAAAAAGAATAATTATAAAATTTGAAAGGAAATAATTTTCCACCTTAAGAATCCTCCTATCACTAAAATTAATATTCTTGATGAGACTGATGTTAAATACGGTAATTAAAAATAGTAAAATAATATGCGTTAATCGAGAAATAAGTTTATAGAATTTTTGGAGAATTTTTAAGAATTTTTCCAAATTTAAACGGAGCTAATATTATAAGTTTGAGGGGATACAAATAATAGACTTTTGAAAAATCTATTTGAAATATCAATTAGTTGGGATTTGATTAAATCAATTAAAACACAGGTTGAATTAAATAAACCCGAGTATATATATTATAAACCTAAGTTATATAAATATTAACCTAATTTTTTGTTTCCTTTGTTTCTCGATTAAACCCACTCGATTTCTCTCTCTTCCTCTCGATCTCCAACCGCCGCCACCATCCTCGCCAATCGCCGATGCCGCTGGCCAGCCATGGCGGGCTATCCGCTAGTCATATTCCTCTTCTCTAGACACCAATGTTGGTCAGTCACTACTATTGACCTTGCCGAAGTGGCTAGTTCATATCTGATCCAGAGTCGTCGATCATTCCATTGCCCCGATCTGGCCACTCGATTGCCACTGCCCAGGAATAGAGCAATTGGGTTTCCTTCCCATTGCTCCGGCCACTGTTGGATTGATTCCCGTGACCACTCCCTGCTTTGAACAATCGTCGTCCACCCAAATCCTACCCCCGACCATCCCTAATAGAGCCGACAACCAACTTCAGTTGAGGTAAGGGTTGAGGATAATAATAATTGGATTGATTTAGCACTGGATTGATGCCTAGTTCTTGATCTGACTTTTTCCCAAGATGTAACTACTGTTCCAGCTATATCCGATGAAGTTGGAGCTAAATCCAGCCATCCACAGCATCCAACCTCTATTATGAGGATTTTTGTCGGTTAGATCCTTGCTCCAGCCACCTCAGTGTCTCCGACCACTTTGGATGGGTTCCGGCAACCACTATCAATAGAGGGATTGCCAGCTGCTCCAGTCATCGCCGGCCAGATCTGGTGTCCTTGTGAATTCGGAATTTATATATTAGTTTGTGCTTGCTTTGTCATTTTTAGATGCTTGGATTGGATTATAGAATGGATTCTTATGGTGGTGTATTCGGTTTGGGTGAAGAGTAGTTTGGTTGTTCATGCATGTTTATGGTTGTGAGTAATGGTATGGAGAGTTTGAATCCAATTTGTGTCACTTGGTTGATCTTACATATTTGTGTATTATGGTTCTTGATTTGGACTTTAGGGATGTATGTATATAATTTCATGGAGTATCTAACAAGATGTACATATTCCATTTTTGGTAGGATTGTGAGGTTGGAGAGTTTATGTTCTTGTACCTTGTAGTAGTTGTTAGATTTATTTGAATGAGTTAAGATGTGAAGTTAAAGAGCTTTTAGGATTCATTAGCCTTGTAATTAGTTGTTGGATATGTTTATGTAGTAATGGATTGGGTATATCATCATTTGATGACATAGGAGGTATTCTATCTCTTAAGAATTAAGACCTAAAGGAAGTTGTAATGTTTAGGTGTAATTCTAGGGTTATGTCTAGCTAAAGGATTGGAAGTTGATATATGGAATTAGGGGTTTTTGTATTTGGGTTGGGATAACAAACGCAAATACAAAAGAATTGGTTCTATTCGGTCCATTAACTAGTTGATTTGGAATCAGGTAAGGTTGTTTGAATAAGTAAATTGTTGAATAAGTTTAATTCGACGACTAATCCGAGTTAATTAAATTAGTGATATGTTTCCTATTAGTAGGGTACTTATATAGTTTCATATATCTACTTATAGGATCCGGATTCGGGACAGAGCATTGGATATGAGGACAGCTAGAGTACGATCTACTTTTGAGGCGGGTATTTTTATCCTTGTCTATTTTAGTACCTTGAACTTAGTGCATGAATATTATAGACTTAATAGGTAATTTGGATTACCTTAAATCTATTCGTGTCATTTCTTGCTTTGGATGCTTATATGCTTTATCTTGAATTAGTCTATTTTGGTTATCTATGCAGTCTCATACTTTTGATTCTCATTAATTGGTAGTGGTACACTCGTGTATGGTGTGTATCGCAATTAGATGCATGCGTGTATGATCTGCATCATAGGTCATTACACACATGTATGGTGTGTTTCATAGGTGTGCACTTTATGTGAGTTTATTATATTGTATTATGGTATTTACCTATATGTGATGTTACCATATGTGTGTGATGCTTATTTCATTATGCACTGTATACCATTACATGTTGACGACCATTGTCTCACTTGTGGTCGAGAGAGTGGTCAGTCATATTCTTGCCAACTCGGCCACTTAGGTAGTGGTGTTTTGAGTGAAGTAGTTTGTCTTGTCGTGCCGCTCGACCACTTAGGTAGTGGTAGCTGGAGCATCGTGTAGACAAAGACATATTATTGTAGCTAGATAGCTACCCTGCATCCTGACCACTCGGCCACTCAGAGTAGTGGTAGTTTGAGTGCGATCAGTTATCACCGTCCCGCCCCCCTCGGTCACACAGATATCATGGTAGCTGGAGGGGTACGCCAGAGTGACTATGCTTTTCATATGCATTTGATGTGTGTTGCATATGCGATTGACTTCTGTTGCACTTGCATGTGATGCTTGTGGACTTGATGGATATATGTATATATATATAGATGACTCACCTATGTCTATACTAGCACCCATATGTTGGAGATAAGTTTTATACCAAATATTGGACAGTGTTAGTATGGTTAGTAGTATCATTATGCTATTTGGAGATTTTTCAGGTTATACTACTACATAGTTGATTATATGTAATATACCTGGACATATACATGGTAGAGTTCTTCCCATGAGACTGTATGTACCTTGACCCTCTACTGTTATAGTTATCATGCACTATCTTTCTTATATCCACAGAGTCATTTGGACTCACTATCCCTGTTTGTGTTTATTTTCCTCATTTATCAAATAGATGATCTTTATTGTCGCTGGGAGATCCTGTCGGCCTGTCCTACGTCACATGGAGGGTTTCTCACACTTTCAGTTCATTGCATTTTATTTCACTTTTGATTTATGCACTTATGTTGTAATAAGTGAACTGTGTTGTGGATTCGGATTTCCCATTTGGTATTTGCTTTGGACATTTTGTTGCGATGTTAAGCCGTGCCGACACGCACCTTATTTTTATCTACATTTGGTTTGATTTTCTTATATGTTGAGTTGATTATTTGGATATTATTAACTTCGTGTGTTTGGCTTGTGTAAGTCGTGTGGACTTATACCAAGTTGTATCGATCACATTGTCACTAGGGGTACCATTCGTTTCGTCGGACAAGTATACCTCTGGGGCATGACATCACCTCTATCGTCATTGACCTTGGCTGTGGCACAATAAATCAACACTTTAAGTCAAAACCAACCCATTAATCATGAGATTTTATCTTTATGGTTTGAACATATTTAATTTCATGATGAGCTTAACTGTGATATAACAATTCAAACAAGAAATTAAACTCTGGTTCTTACCATATTAATGGAAGATGTAGGTTTTAATATTTTGTAAGGGATTTGGTCTCATCATCATCATGCAAATATACTATCTACATGAAATCACACGCATGCCATAAATGATGACATGACACAATGCACGCATGTCAAATCTAAATGCAATTGTATGACATACACATATGACATGACATAATTTAAATATGTTATAATTTTATTTTGGAAATAAAATATGTTATAAATTTGATTTTAATAAATCAATATTTATCTAATTAAATTAGAAAACTAATTTTTTAAATTTAATTAACATATCTCATCTAGACTCTTTCTATTAATCAAGAATCTTTAATTATTTTAGAAATAAATTTTCTAATAATTTAAAAAATAAATAATTAATATTTCTTAATTTATTAAAGAATAATTCAAATCTAGATTTTTTGTGATTTTTCAAATCTTTCTAAATTTGATATTTCCTAACAATTTATAAGACTTTCCAAAAATAAAATATTTTTAATAAATCCAGAAATACTAGAAATGAATATTTTTTAATTTAATATAGAATAATTGAAATTTGAATTTTCTGTGATTTTCTAAATCTTTTCAAATTTGGTATTTTCAATTATTTCCAAATTTGGTATTTCCTAACAATTTATGAAACTTTCTAAAAATGGAATACTTTTAATAAATCTGAAAATTATAAAAATGAATATTTCTTAATTTAATTTAGAATATCTCAAATATGGTTTTTCTAAAAATTTCAGAATCTTTCTAAATTTTGTATTTCCTAACAAATTAAGATTTTTCTTTAAATTTTTTTTTAAAAAAATTTCAGAAAATTTCAAAAATGATAACTTCTAAATTAACAAAATATTTCTAAATTTAATTTTTCAAAATTATTTCAGAAACTTTCCAAAATTAGAATTTCTTAATAAATTAAAAAACTTCAAAAATAAAAATTTCTTAATAATTCCAGAAAAATTCCAAAATTAATTACAACACTAATTACGAATCGTAAATAATTTTACGATCATGTTTAAGCATAATCAGACTCTGATACCACTATTGGATAGTCCGATGCGGTATGTGCTTAACACGTTTCGTAAAACATGCACAGCGAAAGATATTAAACAGTAATAACAAAAAAAATTATTACATCACATACACCATATGCATACAAGGATACATCTCATGTAGACATGATCGATAAAATAAAACTTTTAAGAACAACATTTACTCTAGGTATACCTTACGAATGATGCGTAAAGGAAAGGACATCAATTAGAGCGACGTTGTTGAACCTCGCCTCGATTCATATCCACGTCGAACTCTTCAAGACAACTCCTTGAGCAACAAGTCTCGCCTCCGATAGGTACTAGCCAAGCGCGGAGGAGATGCGATCCAAGAGAAGGAAATACAAAGGAAGAAGAGTCTTCTTTCCTTGTGGTTTTCGGCAACAAAAGGGAAGAACCATTTTGAGGTGTGACCGACCAAAGAGAGGAAGAGAGAGAGGAGAAAGAAAATAATACAATTTAATTAATTATCACTATTATTCTCCAAGTATATATATATTCTTTTTATTGGGTTTAATGATAAATCTCAATTCAAACCCAATATGTCTTAATTGAATTTTAACTCATTAACCTCTTAATTTAGTTCATAACTAAACAAAGTTGGTTCATGACTAAACCAAATAGGGTCTAACTCTTCCATAAAAGATGTGACTCATCCGCGCTTCTATTCCAACAAAATATATTCCATATTTGTCCTTTGTTGAGTCTAACCAAACATTATATCTCTTGATCTAAGAATCGAATTCTCAAACTTGTTTTATGTTTTTAGATACTCGTAGTGCGTGTGACCCAATAAGTTTCCGATTTATCTTGGTCGTCCATAATTAATTATTTAATTATGGATCGATCATGAGTCGCACCTAGTAGTACATCATGATCTCCAATTAATCAAAAAATCATAGTTGATCTCAGAACTAGTTCTGAACCCTTTTAGCAGCTATAGTGAGTCGTGCCTCGTTCCTTTCACTCGTCTTATACCCACTTAGTTTAGGACATGGTCTATTATGTTTGTCCCCACTAGGATGACTACGTCACACCTAACCCGAGTCATATTTACTTGTCCTGTGGATTCTAATTACTTGTACATATGTCTAAGAGTTCAATGCTCTTAACATGTGATGCTTTAGCCAAAATTTTTGAGTACCAATCTTGACAAGTGAGTGTTGAATCTTCTGTGGGTTATCCAAACACCTTTGGACACTTCGACTTATATCCAATCATCTCGGGTTCACATCTCCAAGGAGATATTTTGCTTAAGATGTCAAAGTATAAGCCTTCATGACCAAGGTGACTTGAATACTTCAAGTCGAAGGAAACTTACACTCGAGCTGCAATAAGAACTTCACAGACATATCTATATATGTAGAGAACTATATGAAGTCTTACAGCAGGTCACTTCAATTAACTAGTGATCATAACTAGCATCCACGTTTAACTCTTGATATCCCAATATCTCCAGCTAGTAAGTAATAACTGTTTGGTTAAACCAAGGAGTATAACTCGTGCTAGTCTTACAGAATTGATGATGTCTGAATATATCAATTCGTTGACTAGGAAAGATTTCAATACATTCATAATTACACATGTAGAGACGCTCACTAATTGTAATTCAATCATAAGTTCTCTCATGCTATTGATCATATTGCGGACATTCAATAAATGAATTTAAGACCGATTCAAACATATAAGAATATGCACTCAGTGAATCTATATTTATCAAATAAATAATACAAACCATAAAGCGATTGCCTTAGGACACCTCTCATACATAACAGTGAGTATGGAGAATAAAGAGATGACCATGTTATAGGGACATTATCTAGCATCATAGTGAAACCAAAAACCTAGAATCATTTCCTAAACCAACCTTCACAATTCTCTTCCCTCTCTTCTTGGATCTTGACCTCCCACACACACTCTCTCTCTCACTTAAGTTTATAAGTTTTCACACAACTCGATTAGTCTAGCTACTTGCTTCACAAACTTACTAGTGCGTTAATCCACAGTCCCCGTGGGATCGATATCTTTTGTATTACTGATGACGTAACCGTGCACTTGCGGTAGCGTAACAAATTTTTGGCGCTGTTACCGGGGACAGTTGAGATTAACATTAGTGATTTAGTTAGCGTAGACCATTTTTTTTGTTAATAAAATTTGTATTTTATTTACTTGTAAATAGTATTTTTTGTTTATACATATATAATCCAAAAACATTGCAATTTCATTTTACACACATACATAATCCAAAAATATTTTATTTTTTGTTTCTTGCTTTCATACTCTATTTTCTTTCTTTCTCTTCATACCAAATCTTTCATAATGGTACACAGGCCTTTGAAAGAATATGCAACTCAAAAATCTACAAGAGAATTGATTTCTATTGTACCTCTACAAATTCAGGCTTATAATTTTATGTTGAATATGACATTTATTTTCAAAATTGAAGATGTTCAATTTAGTGGGTCAAAAGTTGAAAATCCTTATCTACATCTCATGAAATTCTACAGATGTTGCAGTACATTGAAATATAAAGGGGTTTCCATAGATGCTATTTTGCTATTGGCCTTTCCCTTTAGCCTCAAAGACACAGCCAGAACTTGGTTAAACACTCTTCTACCTAAAAGTATCACCACTTAGGTAGAAATAGAGCAAAATTTTTTGAACAAGTATTTTCCCCCAAAAAAGACAACCGATCTGAGGAATCAAATTATGAACTTTGAGCAAGAAAATTAAGAGTCATTGGGCCAAGCATGGGATAGATACTTGACCCTACTTCAACAATGTCCACATCATGAATTGGAAGAATGATTGATCATCTATATATTCTATATTGGGTTGTCATCCCTGAACAAGACTTAGTTGGATTTAGCTGCAGGAGGCTCTCTTATAAACATAAGTCTGAAGGAAGCACATGATATGATTGACAGGGTGGTAACGAACATTAATGATTGGTCAGGAGAAAATTTGATGACTCCCTCACTAAAAATCCCTTAGGTATAAAACAAGAAGTCATATTAAAACTTGGAACAACAAGATGACATAGTGGATAACTTGCCATCTTGGTGTAGTAGATCCCTGAACCAAATGATAAATGGATCGACTACTTCAACTAAGACGTATTTTGATGGAAATTGTAAAGAAGCTTTATGGAAAAAAAAGGAGATATTCTTGACAAAGTGCTCCAGCACACTCTAGAAGACCCTCAAGAGACAGACTTAATTTATGGAAAAAAAGGATTTCAAAATGATGAGTTTGAAGAAATTGAACAAATATTTGATGAAGTTCATGGTGTAACTCTACAATATGAGCAAATAAAGGCATTGGAACATATCTCAGTTGTGCCCAAAATTAGGCCATCTCAGGTAGAACTCAAGCCTTTATCCTCTAATCTTAGATATGAATTTCTTGGGCCGAATTCTACATTTTCAGTGATTGTCAACGCAAACCTAAATAAAGCGAAGACAAGAAAATTAATCAGAGAGATGAGTTTGCATAGGAAGGTAATTGGATATACTATCGATGACATCAAAGGAATTAGCACTGCTCTGTGCATGCTCAAAATTCTACTTCAATATGACCATAAATGCTTAGTCAAACATCAGAGAAGGCTAAATCCTAACATGAAAGAGGTAGTTAGGAAAGAAGTGCTTAAATTGCTAGATGCGAGGATAATTTATCCCATCTTGGATAGTTCGTGGGTAAGTCTAGTGCATGTAATTCCAAAGAAAGGAGGGATGATAGTGGTTAAGAATAAAAATAATGAGTTTATCCCAACTAGAACAGTTACCGGGTGGAGAATGTATATTGATTATCGAAAGTTGAACAAAGAGACTAGAAAGGATCATTTTCCTCTTCCCTTTATCGATCA
>JBBUKS010461063.1:0-18017 GCA_038050645.1 Hedychium gardnerianum
TGGGAAAACCAAAGTTTGTTGTGCCTAAATATCGAATGGAATCAATGGACAAACTCGACTTGAACTTCCCTTTTGCAAGGAAACTTTAGCGGAAAACAGCTCAATAAAAAAAAAAGGTAAATTAATAGTAATTTGGTGACGATCAAATGAGTGGAATTAAGACACCATCCTGTATAGGATCGAATTTTCGAAAGCAATCTGATAGGTAAATTAAATAACCAAAAGATTCCAGGAAAGTGGAAGAATACCATGAATCAAGGTCCCTTCAAACAGTTGGAGACAGAACTTTAGTGTGAGTAGTCTTTTCTTTTGTTTTTTTATTTTTAAAAAGACTTTTTTTATTAATTTCCAAGTTTTCCACGGTGATGGAAACAGAGGATTCATAGTGATTGAAAGTGAACTACCAAATGGCGATCTCCATTAACCCTTCTTCCGTGGCACATCCCCTGAACATCCCCACCGTGTTGAATCCCATCGCCACCTCGCCGTTCCTGCCGACGGCGATGAGGCCGGCCTTGCCCTCGTCTAGCCTCTCCTTCACCGCGTAGTCCACCGCCTCCTGCAAGCCCAGCCCCTTGTACTCCATCAGCGCCGCCACGTCCCTCGCCAGCGTGCTGCGGATGATCGCCTCCCCTTCGCCGGTGCAGGACACCGCGCACGCGTCGCACGCGTACGTCCCCGAACCGATCAGCGGCGAGTCCCCGATGCGGCCGTTCATCTTGTTCATCAGCCCCCCGGTGGACGTCGCGGCGGCGCACCGCCCCGCGCTGTCCACCACCACGCACCCCACCGTCTCCGGCGCGTAGATGCTGATCGGGAGGCCGTTCATCATCTGCAGTTCGCCGCCGACGTCGGCCACCAGTCCGACGCTGGCCCTGCAGGTGTCCGAGCCGGTGAGAGGGACTCTGTAATCGAACTGCATGTTCGAGCATATCATCAAACATGTCATCAGCTCGAACTCTTCGAATTAATTTTAGAAGAAAAAAGAAATCAAAAATTAGCCAGAGACCATGATGCTGTTGGATGCCTTGGCAAGCTTCAGCATGCCCAAATTCTCTTCTGTGATGAAATAGCTATTATCCACCATTTCAACTCCCTGCGCTTGCAGTATAACAACAAGAACAACTCTGAATCAGAAAGCACAGGGACAAAATTAAAAGTGAAGAATATTTTGACATGAATTTGTTCAGAAAACAGAGTCGCATACTGGCTGTCCTGTCTCTTCTCAGTTATCATTTGCAGCACGAAAACAGAGTGCATACTCAAAAGTAGCAGTTTTGTGCCACTTCAATTTAGGGTCTCATTTAGTGGATAGATTCTTGCGATCTTCTTCAGATCAAATCCGATTTGTACACAGACAAGTTCCACTTTTACAGTCTGATTTCTTAATGTTTTTGCTTCTTTTTTCTTTTTTTTTAATTTTATCTTTTGCATATTTGATTGAGCTGTGTAAACTGAATTGATGATTCTGAAAGGTAGATTCAGATTTCGTGGCGTGTTTAGAGATCTAATGGACGAGGGAGATGAAGGGGAAGGACCTGTTTGCGGGCGAAATCCTCGGCGCCGTCGAAGGCGAGGTAGGAGTGGGGGGAACGATCCATGACGAGGCGGGCGAGCGAGACGGGGTTCTTGACGGTGGAGATCCCGGAGACGGCACCGCAGCGGCGGCCCGGTCCGTCCATGATGCTGGCCTCCATCTCCACGGTGCCCTTCCTGGTGAGCGCCGACCCGCGGCCGGAGTTGAACACGGGGTCGGTCTCCAGCTCCCGGACCACCATCTCCACGACGTCCAGGGCCAAAGCACCGGCCCGGAGGGCCGCCGCTCCTGCACTCAGGCAGCGGGCCAACACCCGGCGCGCCTCCTCCTGGCGCTCCACCGGTAGAGCAGGGTCCACCCCCGCTCCCCCGTGCACCGCGATCGCCCAGCCCCCCACCATCTCCTCCCTCTCTATCGCGTTTCTTCCTGGTTGTGAGGATGGAGGGGTGAAGAGGGGCTATTTATAGAAGGCAATGCGAAGGCGGAGGCCGATCTAGCAGACGAACAATTCGGTAACAAATTTCACTAGAGAAAAAAACAGATTATAAATTTGTAAGAAAACGAGGAATAGTTAGAGACAAGGATAATCACATTCACAGAGGTATCTTCGAAAAAAAATATTAAAAAATGTAAAATTATCGGTGGGAAAATACAATACGGTGGCCGGAAATGGCCCCGAAATTGTGGGGAAAGCTTCAGCGAAGTGGGTGGGGGAATCTGAGTCACTTCTCTTGTCGTCTTCTTTTTTTTATTTATTAAATCGCCTTAAATCGCGATCCTGTGGCAGGATTCGTGGTGGGATTCTCAAGCCGACATGGGTGCCAGATACTGATTCTAACAGCGCCCGCCACTACTTTATTCTGACTCTATCTTATCCGTCCATCGCTCATCGTACGGTTCTCGAGCCTCGTTCACGTGCGCAGTACCATTAGGAGCCGCCAGTTTGGGAGGATGTGCAGCGCACTCGTGATATAAGATGAAAATTTTAATATTTATTTCTTGGGCAAAACAATTAGAAGAGTTTTTTTTTTAATTGAAATAACCAGAAGCCTTTTTATTTATTTATCATTAAAATAACATTTTATCCCGTTTCTATTCCACTTTATTTTTAAAAATATTCTTATTCAATATTATTTAATTATAATTTATAAATGTTATAATATAAATATTTTAATTATAATATAACAAATAAAATAGATTAAAATTGAATTAAATATTATTTTAATAATTAAAAAAAAAAGATCACGTTTAGAATGAATAAAGGTGGCTCCGAAAATTCAAACTTTGAATTATTTTTTTTAAATGATTCCCTTTGCCTTGGAAATCTGGTCTAGATTCTTGTCAATAGATTCTTCTCGCTGTAACAAAAGTAACAAAATAAAATAGAATAAAATGTAGTAAAAAATATGTGCGATAAAAAACTTGGTCAGAATTTTTTACAGCTGGCATTGTCTAAACCTATTTGGATGAAGTAGCTTTCTCAAATAAATAACAATTAATCTGAAACGGATATTAATTAATTTATCTTCTACGGCTTAAGATTCTCAAGTTTTATACGGAGCTTAGGTTCGTCGGATTATCCATTCTATTAAATAAGTTAAATAGAATAAATTAAAATTTTATTAACTTATTTTAAATAAGTAATTAGTTAAAGTGGGTCGATCCATTTGAGCTCACGATATGTATAAATTGATCCACGGTGAACTTAAGTTGATTCACGGATTAAAAAAAAAGATTATTTTAAAAATTAAAATGAAAATGAAAATAATAAAATAATAATAAACTCATGAATTTCATCAATTTATAATATGATATTTAATATCAAAAATACTATATAATTCATTCAAATATATTTATGAAATATAATTAAATTGACTATTTAATTCATAATTCGTCTTAAATTAAAAAAATGTTAACTCGTCAAAATGATAGAACGGTATGCCCCCACCTCATCCTGCCCTGCTCCGTCCCGTCCCGTCCTGTCCTGCTAAATGAAATATTATTATTGCAAATTAAAATATTATTATTATTTGTGTGATTTTATTTTGAGAAGAGGAAGGAAGTAAGAAATTAAGTTGGACAAAATTGTTTATCATAGTTAAAAATAACATCTTATTTAAAAAAAAGATATTTTTTTATATTTTTCTTTTTTAAAAAATATAGTTATTTTAATATTATTATAATAAAACTACTTTAATATGATAATAAAAAGTAAAATATTCATTCTCAATATTTCCATCAATAAATTTTAAGATTAACACGAATGAAATAAATTATAAGGATTAATTTATTAACTCAGATAATGATTAATATATGAAAAAAGATAAAAATTTGATTATTAGTCAAGATTTTATCTTTAACTCTCATGATGATAATATTCTATGTATTAATCATAAATATATCCCGTAAAAACTACAAGAATTACTACATTATCAATATTAAACTAGTTATAATTAAAATTATTGTAATAGTTCTCAAAATCAAACGACAAGAAAAGAAATTAAACGAGGGATAATTTTTTAATTTTTGTCCAGTAAAATTCAATTAATAAAAAAGAAATAACGTGAAGAGAAAATAGTTAAGCCTACTGGGCCGCTATCATCCATGTACGGCCCAGTAGGTTGACACCTGTACGGATAATATATCTAACTGGATATCGAATAACTAATGACTATAATTAATTAAGACATTACTAAGTCACTAAAATTAATTAATTAAGTTTGTGGAAGACAAATCTAAATATTGAGATCAAAGAGTTGAGTTTGCAAAAAAATTGATACCCACTTTACTTTTTTAATTCAGTTTTCTTTTAAATTAGTCATTGATTTATTTAATAAGGCATATGATTAACTCATTTTAATTGCGTTTTTAAATGTATAAAACTAATTGCCTTTTAATTAACGCAAAAGAAAAGGAACCGATATTTTACGTTTTAGTCCCTCTAATGTAACCAATTTATTGATAGTCAACGATACGGAAATAGAGCAATGAAAGAAAAGAGTGGAGGCCTTTTCTTTTCTTTCTCCCCCACCGTCACCGCCCTCCTCCGCCATTCTCGTTGCCGCCGAAATGGGCGGCGATCCCCCCCGCGACAGCACCTTGGACCTCCCCGACGACTGCCTTGCGATCGTATTCCACCTCCTCGGCGCTGGAGACCGCAAAAGCTGTTCCCTCGTTTGCCGCCGCTGGCTCAAGGTCGAGGCCCACAGTCGCCGACGGCTTGCCCTCGATGCCCGCTCCTCCCTCACCGAAGCTCTTCCCTCGCTTTTTGATCGCTTCGGTGCCGTCTCCAGCCTCTCCCTTCGCTGCGACCGCCGATCCGACAGCATCGGCGATGACGCCCTCGAACTCATCGCCCGCAGCTGGCCTTCCCTTACCCGGATCAAGCTGCGAGCCTGCCGCCGCGTTACGGATCTCGGCATGGCTGTCCTCGCCGAAGGATGCCCTTCCCTCCGCCGCCTCTCTTGCGCCTCCTGCTCCTTCGGAGCCGCCGGCCTCGACGCGATCCTCCAGGGCTGTCCCCGCCTCGAAGATCTATCAATCAAGCGCTTGCGAGGCCTATCCAACTCTCCACACCAGGTAGTCCGCCTCGCAGTCGCCTCATCTGCCCTTCGCTCCATCTGCCTCAAGGAACTCTACAATGGTCAGTGCTTTGACGCGCTCATCGCCGGTTCCGCCAACCTCAGAATCCTCAAAATCATCCGATGCACCGGCGTATGGGATTCCCTTCTCGAGGTGATTGCCGTAAAGGTTCCACATATCGCTGAGATCCACCTCGAGAAGATCCAGGTCAGCGACCAAGGCCTTTTTGCCCTCTCCTCCTGCCTGGGCCTGGAGGTTCTCCGCCTCGTCAAAACCCCTGAATGCACCGACGCCGGTGTCATCGCCATTGCCCACAAGTGCCGTCGCCTACGCAAGATCCACATTGATGGCTGGAGGATGAATCGGATCGGCGATTACGGCCTCATGGCCATCGCCAAAGGCTGCCCGGAGCTGCAGGAGCTCGTTTTAATTGGGGTCAACCCGACAGTACAGAGCGTGGAGCTCATTGCGAGCAGCTGCCGTGGCCTTGAGCGCCTCGCGCTGTGTGGCTGTGAAACCATTGGCGATGCCGAGGTTGCTTGCATTGCCACCAAGTGCACGGCCATGAGGAAACTTTGCATCAAAGGCTGCCCGGTGACAGACTGTGGGTTGGAGGCCCTTGCTGAGGGGTGCCCCAATTTGATAAAGATTAAACTGAAGAGGTGCAACGGAGTGACGCGTGAGGGCTTGGATTGGTTATTGGCGGCCCGAGGAGCACCGTTTGCTGTCATCTTGGACGCAATTGAGTTGCAGGAACCGGATGTGAGCACGAGCGAGAACGGGATGCCAGAAAGTGTGAATGAGGAAGCTTCTTCTCTCACAGAACAAATCATGACATTGGATCTTCCTTCAAGCAGTAATGATAGCTCTTCACTGATAAAGTCAAGAATGAGGAGCATCTTAGCATCTGCCGTCCGAAATTGGTCAAGTGCCGGTGATGATTCTCATCTTCATGAAGCTGGAGTATAATTTGTTGTTTGTGGACCTTCTCTGATGAAGTCACAATGAGGAGCCTTTAACATCCGCTGCCCTGAAATGGCCAAGTGCAAAGTATAATTTGTTGTTTACGCTGTTCTATGGTATGTATGCTGCCTAAACTACTTGCTGCTAATGTTAATATGTACATATTTCTGCTATAATGATTTATAAGCACATTCTGTTCAAAGTTATTACTGTAATGAGTTCAGTTCCCTCAATATGCATTTGCCAAGAACTTCTTATTCTTTCTGATGATTAGTGTTTCTGCAATAAAAAAGAGACTAGGACTTCATAATCTTGCATTTGTCATTAGACTAAATAAATTGCAGACCAAAGTCTACCACTTAATTAATAAAACCCATTTGAGATTGTTATTAATGTTCCTTACATTTAGATTTTTATGCACTGACTTGATTCTGAGAAGAAGGTGCAATGTGACATTGATTCATTTCTTCAACACTTCTAATGGACGCATAACCAAGGAAGCAACTTAACTTAGTTCAATGTTAGTTGCTGAGTTGGCATTTAAATTTTTTGATAGAAATATGGCTGAGATCCACACTCAAGAATTTAGACACTCCTTGTACTGGTTGTCAAGGATTAATACTATTCTCAACTTTTTTTCATCCTGGCTTGAGAATGGTATCGGCACATGTTAGTCTCAAATAGTTGGGACTAACACTGCTAATTGATTTGATAATACTTTCCAGTTGAATCAAGCTCATATTTTCTTTTTACTTATTCATGACTATCTATATTTAAAAAAATTATTCCATATACTACACAGATACATATTTCAGAACCATTCTGGAGAATATATCTGCAGCTCATGAACATCTACTGATGTAGTTCCTATTATTTATTTCTTTATTTCCTGTCTCTTGCTCCTATATTTACCATTTTGTAGATATTTACCCTGTTCTAACGATAACTAGGGATCTAAGTTGTGACAAATAAAGAAGAGAACATTGTTCTGATTCCCTATACATTTGGTGGTACCAAAAAGATAATTAGTTCATTTATTTTCTCTACAAGGAAGAGGATGGTAAGTGATAGAAAGATACAAGTTTCATATATAATTTTGAGGTTTTTTCTCTCCATTCCCTCATTCTTCGATCTAACTAATCAAACCCTAGTGTTAATATTTGGGGGAAGGATACTTTTAACACTGCTATAGGGAAGTGCAATATAGAAGAGAATTATAGGATCAGCCAAAGAACATGACCAGCAAAAGATAAAAGGAATTGGATGAACTAGCTCTGAACCTCTTGTTCTCATCAAAATTGATCGCTATAGATAACATTGTGGACCACCATACTTGGTGATCGTTGGATATCATAAGCCACCAACCATTCACCATCGGATTCTGGGTGATGAACATGAACTTCTCTCCTCTGGCAAGTCTCTCCACATGAGCCTGTGCATTGTCTGACTGCACAAGGTTACTTGGTCTCACCACTGTGCATCGTCTGAGGTGTTTTGTAAATTGTAGACTCCAAAAGGGCAAATGCTTGTTTTAAAAAATGTCATATGGACAAAATTTTGAACTAAATATGTGACTTGGAAGTTTGATTTAAAATTGTCTGAGTTTGCTTTATAGGAAACTTTGAAGTTGTTTTTGATTCAACTTCGATTTTGTTTGAGGAAATTCGATCTTCGAAAGTTGTCGGATTACTTTGTTGAATTTGATTTCGGAAAAATGTATTGTTCTGTTGTGCCATTTGATAGTTAAAATAGATAGTGTTGAAAGGAGAGGTTGCACATTCATTAGGTTTCAGTTTCAGTAATCTTTCAGTAACTCACAATTAAGATAATTTTAACCAAAACTATAACACTTAATAGTCTTTTGTGATGAAAAAATTGTTGGGTTACGTGTGAAAATTAAATAAGAAAAATACACCGCGAAAAAAAAGCTATAAAAGATTTATGCAAATTCAAATTACGTAATCTAAACATGATTAGTATGCGAGCCTCTAGCGGTATTCATACTAGCATAACAATCATTTATTTCACGAGCATAATTAGAGTCGTTATAATATCTCTCTCACGTATAATTACATGTGTTATTTTTATGCACAGATATATATAAATTAAGATCAAATCAAAATCGTTAGGATTATCTTATTAAATAAAATATGATGAAATTTTATCTAATAAGATTTTATCTACTAACATGATTAAGTCTTATTAAATAAGATTTTATTTAATAACATAAACTTCATTTGGTTTGAATTTATATAAAAACTAAACAAATATTAGATTAACAATTAATTTAATAAGTTTAAGATATAATTAGATTAACTTAATAATCTAATAAGATCTAATTAAATTAATCTATGATTTTTTTTAACGGACTTCGATTGGAATCTCAGTAAAAATAGGATGAAATATAGACTTAATTTTTTTCCCAACATAGACAGATAGACTACTCATTTATAATTAAAAACTAGTTTTAATTTTGTCTTTTTCTTTTTCTCCGTGAACAACTAAACATGTAAAAAAATCAGATAATTAAACACCACCGGTGGAGCGTTTTTTTTTCTGATTGTTTTTTATGCGAAAAAAATAAATAATATTAAATTTAAAATAATTGATTTGATTTTATGAAATTTTTTATTGATGATTAAAATAATTTGAAAGTTTAATATTCTATAATTGTACGTCCTATTTAATTGTTTTTTTTTATAAATATATGGGATTATTTTTTTATGCGATTACACCAACACCGTCACATTTACACAAATTTAATGTTCAACCAAATCGATCTTTAATTCTTTACCAATATCCAGCCATCTTAATTTATTGGCTGAATTATTTATTTAATTATTACACCGTCTGAGTCGAAGAGTAGTAAAGAATCTAGCCCCATGTCTTCTTTTAAACAATTGTTGCTGGCCACCTATTTTAATTTTTTATTTTAGATTTATGTATTAAATTAATAGCTATTCTATGGTTATGATTAGTGATCAACATTATTATGAGTGAAAATTTATTAGTTTCTGGATCATAAATGTAGGTGCATCGCATGCGATCCTTTGTGTAAATATTAAAGGACATTTCTTATTTTTATTATTAAAAAGGTACAACAAGTCTATGAAAACAATATTATCTTAAAATAATTTTAACTAAAACTATTATAACAGTGTTAAAAATATTTTAATTAAGTTGTACAACTAAATCAAAACTATTTTATAATACTATCAGAGCAATTTTTATCTAATCAAAATTATTGACATAGTAATAATTTTTTAGTTAATATTAAAATAATTTTTATTAAAATTATTTAAAATTGCTCATGATGTGTCCCCATGAGTGTGATGTAATATTAAAATATTCAAGGAAATAAATAAAAAGATTAAATTTTAATTTCAATAAAGATGAATAATTTGAAAATTGATGTTTAATAAATTATGTTCTCAATTTATTTGATAGTGAATCAGATCTACTTTCAAGATTAATTAGGAGAAGCATAAATATTTGAATTATCATAAATAAATAAATAAAAACCCTAAATACTCAACTACTTTTCTTGTTGAGTCATTGCTATGACAACTAAGAAAATGATGAAATGGTACGCCCATGCACAAAACTTGTTTATCAACATATAACATAAAAGACAAAATGATTCCATCATTTAAATTACATTTCATGTCTTCTTGCGTCGCCTCCTTTGTGTACTTCAAAGTTTTACCACCGAGACTTGGGTTTCCCTTTCAAGGGATTAACTCATTGTTACGTCTGACTATGCTTTTAAATGTCATGTCCTCGCACTTAGCGAAGAGATTAAAAAAAAATTATAAATTAAATAATAAATGAATTTAGTATATTTAATTTAGTCCTATAAATTTTTTTATCGATTATCAAAATAAATTAAAAAATACTAACTACATGAATGATTCAAAAATTCAATATTTTTTTAATTACGTATTTCATTTAATTTTTTTTATAAATATATTATAATTAGAATTAAATTATAAATATCTAAATGATAATTTAATTATCTTATCTTTAGCGAGAGATTAGAGACTAATGAAGGTTGTTTTCAATCAATTTTATGAGGACCTAAGTCTTTTAACTTTTGATATCGTACAATATTTTTTTGGGGGGTATTTTATAATAAAAATTTGAATACCATAAATTCAGATTTACAGACATTTAGGTTTACATTCATTAAATTCAAAATTTGTAAAATTAATAATAATAAATAATATACTACAGAAATATCCTGCATTTGATTTGGTTGAAGCATGAGGAAGACCGGAACCTTGACAATGATTGAGAATGAAAAGCTTCCATTTCGGCGCCGTCACTTTCTTCTGGCCAAATGTAATGAATGATTCTGCTGACTCTGTTTCCTCTTTGGCCATTCCTCTGCTTCTTCCTCCTCGATTAATTACTCCACCACCAACCTCCTTAAAATCCAGCTCAGTTTACCGAAGCAGCAAAGGGTTGGAGTAGAAGAGGATTGATTCGTTTGAAGAGATCAGGGCAAAAATATGAAGTCGTCTTTGCTCCATAACCAGCCAAATCGCCGCGGGAGTTACCGCCATCAGGATTCAGGCCTTGGAGGTGGCGGCGGCGGGGGCGGCGGCGCAGGCTCAGCTTCCCCGTCCGAGAGCGTCCGCCGTTCCCCTTCCGCCTTGTTCTGGATCGTCCTCCATGCCTTCTGCTGCGCCATCAGTCTCTTCCTCGGATTCCACTTCTCGCGTTTCGTCTTCGTCCTCCTCTTTTCTCCCTCTGTTTACAACACATCCACCCCCGTCGTCCACACCACTACTATGACCCAGACGCCCTCTCTCTCGCTTGCCTTACCTCCGCCTCCGCCTCCGCCTTCGCCTCCCCTGCCAGCAGGGGCGTTGCAGAACGAGACGAAGAGACGCGTCGCTGTGGGGCGGCACGGGATCCGCATCCGGCCGCGGGCGCACCCGGACGCGGAGGAGACCATGCGGGCGCACTGGATCATCGAGCGCGTGCAGCGGGAGCAGCGGCTGCAGGACGGCGTGCGGAGTCCCCAACCGCTCATCGTCGTCACGCCCACCTACGTCCGTACCTGCCAAACGCTCCACCTCACCGGCCTCCTCCACTCTCTCCTCCTCGTTCCCTTCCCCCTCACCTGGATCGTCGTCGAGGCTGCCCCCGCCGGTCGCCGATCCAATGACACCGCGGCCTTCCTAGACCGCTCCGGCCTCCACTACCTCCACGTTCACTTCCCCGATCCCATGCCGGAAGACTCGCGCTACCGGCGGATCACCGAATCCCGCATGCGGCTCCACTCCCTCAGGTGAATTAATTCTCCCTCCAAATAATCAAAATTGGATTTTGATTCAGAAATGAATATAAAAATTGGATCTTTATCGCGCGTTTTATGAAACAGAATGGTGAGAGACAGGGGAATGGACGGGGTCGTGGTGTTCGCTGACGACAGCAATGTGCACAGCATGGAGCTGTTCGACGAGGCGCAGAAAGTGAAATGGATGGGCGCCATCTCCATGGGAATCCTCACGCTCAACACCGGGCTATCAGGCACGACGGGCGAGGATCACAACTCCCCTGTGCCAATTAACGGCCCGGCTTGCAACTCCTCCGGCCATTTGGTCGGATGGCACACCTACAACCCCCTGCCCAACACCGGCGCCACCTTCATCGGCGCCGGCAAGACCGTGCTGCCGGCGAAGATGGAGTGGGCGGGGTTCGTGCTGAACTCGAAGTTGCTGCAGAGAGAGCCGGAGGAGAAGCCTTCTTGGGTGAGGAACCTCGACGACGTAGGCAAGAAGGGAGAGGACATCGACAGCCCGCTGTGTCTCTTGGAAGATGCCTCGTTCATAGAGCCGCTGGGAAATTGCGGAAAGAAGGTCCTCCTGTGGTGGCTCCGCTCCGAGGCCCGCCATGACAGCAACTTCCCAACAGGGTACGTGCCATGTGCCCTCCTTGTTTAGAGAGCAGAACTGAAGGTGTATGTTAATTTTGCGTCTTTTAAACTTCAGATGGACAATAGAGCCTGTTATGGAAACAACTGTTATAAAGCAAGACTCGAGCAACGATATGTCAACATGGACCAGACACGTCTCTCAAGATCCAAACTGGTGAAAAATAATAATAACAAATGGTACTACCATGGCTAGCTGCTTTCTACTTCATGTGTTCCTTGAAGCAGCAAGCCGCGCAGCCAACTGAAAGTAATCTGGCATGTTCGGATGCACTCGATCACCATTAGGATTCAATAGCTCAGGCAGCATTGATGTAGCCCGAGCAGGAGTCTTAATTTCAGCTGTGCTTACTGATTCCGATGGAAGCGAGACAACATGATCATAGAATTTCCCATTTTTGGATGCTGAAACAACATGAATGTCTTTTCGTGCAATGCTTGCAGGATTTGAAGGATATCTTTCTATGGATGAAACCTTTCCTTTGGTTCCAACCTGAACTGGTGAAGCTTCATTGTTTCTAGTATCTGGAAGAGTGGCTTTCCTCGGCGTCGCCTGCAGAAATAGTTAAGGTTTCTTAGATGCAAATTCTTCATTTATAACTCAGTCTAACAGATCACATCAAAGGTAGAAGAAAAAGAAAATATCAACAGTATAGTTTCAGAATATTTTACACTTGAGAGGTGCTCAAGTCTCTTAGAATCCCATCTCACGGAGGACTCTTCGGCAATACTTTGCATCAGCTGCAACTTCTTTTCTTTTGAAAATGACTTCTCTTGAATTTTATCAACAAACTGGACACAAAATTAATGAATATTAGAGAAAGAAAGAAAGAAATTGATATGTTTTTCGTAAGAATATGGTGAAGAACTAACACCTCAGCATTTATAGATGAGTCCATTGAACTCCCATATCTATCTGTAAACACACGCCTAAGATCACGCAACTCTGGTAAATCAGAAAATCTCGCAGCAGCAAATATTAGAGTTGCTATAGCTTCCATGGCTTCTTGAGGACATTCCCTAGAAGAAGAAACATGAAAAATGCATTCAGTAATCTAATCAAAAGTCCTAGCGAGTACTTTAACTTCCATGTAAGTACCCTAAACTGGACAATGAACTTTCTAGTTTCCTAAGAAAAGGAATATGAACTCATCTGGTAGATCGAGCAAACTTTATTAGTCCTTCGGAGTTATACAGCTAAAAGTATGACAGTTCTAATACCTCTGCTTCTGCAGGTCTGGAAGATGGTTCAAGATGTATTCACAGTGCTGATCGATTATGTCATAGCATGATGTGTGGTTTATCTCTACCATGAGAGCATCAATCTGTGTCAAGAAGCAAAAGAAGAAACAATATCAACGATATTTTTCAAAGCTTGCAAAAGGGTTAGAAAATGTAATGCAGTGCAACAGCAACTCAGTACAAATCGGTGATTGGAACAATATCTGTTTCACTTTGAAAATGCTTAGAAACTAGTCCTCTAACAGGAACTACAATGGCGACAGATCTTTCAAGGAGACCTAAACCGAAAAGAGATCAAGGAACGGGAGAACCCTAGCATTTGTCTGATTTTTTTTTAAAAAAAATATGGGGAAAAGAAAAGAAAATAAAAAGGTCATTTTTGACAATTTCTCGAAGGCGAAAAGAAAATCTCACTCTTCCATGTGCGGTGGCTTCGTGGCCGGCGGCGATGAGGTCAGCGACGTCCTTCTTGAGCCACCACACCGTGGCCTGCTTCTTACTGCGGATCGGCCCAACCCTCGTCCTTATGTTCTTCGCCGAGTGCTTGCTGCAGCCCGATCCATCCATCGTCAATGTCCACCACCATACCAAAAAAACAAATTCTTACCATTTTTTGGAGAATTTTCCGCCTAGAAGTCCACACGACATCGTTCTTCTTCACCTCGCCCTCCAATGCCTCCTTCCCTCCCTCTGCCTTTCACGGCTACTGCTGTGAAAAGCGCAAGAACAGATAGAAAGAGGGAAGTAGATAACAACGAGAAGAAAGGAGGCTACTTGCGCACCCACAAACACGCAATGGTGGTAAGGCGGTGGCGGTGACCTGTGGAATACGAGAAGACCGAGGAGAAAGCAGTGAAGAAGACAAGCAAGCTGAAACTTTTCGATATTTTTTTTTTATGGTTATTTGGCAACTTGCAATAAGTCAAGTCAAGTCAACTGTAGTAATTTATTAAATTTATATTTAAATTCAAAACAGATATTTTTTAATTTATACATTTATTTTTTTTGAATTAATTAATTTTTAAAATGATGAATTTAAATTTTCATCTATTATTAAATAAAAAATAGATCTATTTAAATAATTATTATTTTTAAAAATATTATTTTATTAAAAAAATATATATAATCTACTGTAGTTGAAATTTAATTTTTAAATAACTGATTAAATGTTTGAAGGACTGCACCGTCAGCTTGCGCACCTCCGCTAATAATCGAGTTTCTATTTTGTTTTTTATGCGTCATTGTTTAAGTTAATAATTATTCCTGATTTAATTTTTTTTATGTTAATTTTTGATAGACAGATAAAAATATTGAGAAAAACATTTCATCTTTTGTTATTGTAATAATGATGGTGACGGTGACAATAACGATATCGGTGGCGGTGAGAAAAACGAGGAAAAGAATACGAGCAAACGGAAACGTTTTCATTTTTTTTTTTATTCAGCAACTTACAATAAGTCAAGTTAAGTCAATTTTAATATCGAATTTGTTATAATTAATTTAATTTTATAAAAAAAAATTATCGATCATCACATAAATTAAAAAATATTAATAAAAAATTATTTAAATAATTAATATTCTTAAATTTATTTTTTATTAAAAAAAAGTATGATATACTATAATTAAAATTATCTATTAAAGAATTTAATTATTACATTATCAATTCATAAGTCAAGAACGATATTTAAAATCCTCGAAGGGGAAATTTAGAACATATCACAGGAGTATTATTTCAAAAATAAAGAATTTCATATATTTTTTCATTATTAAAAAAAAAGTAATAACTAATTTTATCTATCCCACGTATTTTTCTCAAACTTCTCTTCATTATTAAATTTTTTTAAAAAATACAAAAATACAAGGTGCCACTCCTTAAATAAAAAGTCGTTCTCTGTCAAATTTAAAGGAGCCCCTCATTTATATCACGTCAATAATGTGAGCTCTTTGTAGATGCTCTTGTCACTTTTTTGTTTTTGGATGCGCGATGATGATCGTATCCAAAGTGATCCGCCTAAATCGTGGGAAGTTTTCTGACTTTAATCTAATTAGTCAACTAACCAACGGCGGCGTTCCTGCTAATTAAAATTAATTAAATTCATTTCTACCGGCGGCATTAATCATATTTTTGAAAATTTAAAAATATTATCTATTTTGTTAGATTGATTGATTCTGAACGGGTTTGATGGATATTGAATCAGGACTGAAGAAAATTTAAGGCGGATTTTTTAATTGAAATATAATTTTTTTAATGTCTAATTTACTGTAATTAGGTGATAAAAAAATGAAATGTTTATCCCTAATATTTTTATTAATTTATTTTAGGATTAATACAAAGAAGAAAAAAATTACGAAGATTAATTTATTAACACGAATAATGATCAATATACGAGAGGATAAAAAATTAATTATTATTCAAGATTTGATTCTCAAATTTTATAATAATAATATTTTATATATTTAATCATTAATTCATAATTTACTGTATCAAACCAAGAAAAGAGATCAATCTATTGCACAATCTAATATATAATGTGAAACTTATTTTTTAAATAAGTAATTTATTTGGTGTTGAATCATACATCAAATTATCATTTGGTGTTTAATATTATCATTGTCCATGTTAATTAATTAGTAGGCATTTAGGGCTTAGGAGGCTTGTGAGATTGAGTTGGATCCAACCAAAAGCGACATTACATCCAAATTAATGCATGAATTTTTAAAATTCACAATACTTAATTTCCTTAAACTTTGTTTTGGAAATTCCATTATTTGTGAAATTTTATGATCAATTAAATAAATTATATAAAAAAAAACATAAGTGTATTTTGGGAAGAATCATGTTGTTTTACTAACTCTATAATTTTGTGTTTACTATAATCCTCTATTTTTGATGGTTGCAACCTCGTTGACAATTAAGAGTTCTGATTTCAACAATCAAATACTCCCCATTCAAATTAGTAAATAAAGTTTTTATGGACTTGAAAAATTCATTGACGATTGATACGGGTGATCACGAGGTGTCACATGGTGCGTGAGTTAATTTAAAAATAGAGATGATATTCTAAAAATAATAGTCTTCCGGCTATAATACCTCCCGATTACACTAATCTCTTGGTTACAACAGTCTTCCGACCATAAAGTTTCTCTGTTATGATAGCCTCCCGATTACAACAATCTCTGCGGCTCCCGGCGACAATAACCTCTCCGGCTCCCAACTACAATAGCTTTCCGGCTATGACAGTCTCTCGATTACAATAATCTCCTCGGCTCCCGACTCTCGGCTCCCGGCTCCCGGTTACGACAACCTCTCGGCTACGACAGCCTCCCGGCTCTTGGAGTCTTTGCTACTTGACATTGCGACCATAATTATCTCCCGCAACTCCCAGAGTCGATAAGATGTTATCCCTTCGAGAACGTGGGCATCACCGATGTTATCCTCTAGAAAGCTTGGGGAACGTTGTCCCATTACTCCGAATAAATAATCACATAAATAGGAAAACACTCCTATTAAATAGGAGAAGGATATGGAGGAGGAGGCCCCTCAAACATATAAAAGGTCACCTGCCCCAATAGGTCGAGGGACGCGCACATATACTTGTACAAACTCTAACTATTATTCATTTTTTTTCTACCACCTCAACTGACTTGAATATCGAAATGACTACATCGGAAATTCTTTGATTATCATTCTAATATTTCCTCTTAATTTATTTCAAATGGAGATATAAATACTTTTCTTAAAAAACTCTTTTGATTATCAAGAAATAAATGATGATAATCAACCTCAATATCAATACATCAATAAATTACACATCAACATGATCAATCATAAATCCCAACACGAGGCAAAAAAAAAAAATGATTGTACCAAAAAATATTCAACTAACGGAAAATATATAAATTCTTTCTGACTATATTGTAGTTAACAGTTAAGTCAAAAATTTACAAGAAAAATTGATAAGAAATAGAAAAAAAAATTAAGTCAAGGGTGAAAAAATCAATATGAAGGTTGGTACAAGAATTTTTTTATTTATTTTGTTTTGTTTTATTTGTTTTATTTTGTTTGTTTTGTTTTGTTTTATTTATTTATTTATTGTTTGTTTTGTTCTTTTGTTTTCTTTGTTTTATTGAAAAAGAAAATAATAAGTATTACACCTAGAAATATCTACCGGATAAAAGATGAAAAAAATAGAAGAAAAAAATGGACAAACTTTATAATTGGTGACTTAAAAGAAGATAGAATAGAACATAAGAAATAATTAACAAGAAAGAAAATAAATATCACTATTATTATTGGAAGATAGAATTTGTGGAAATAGTTTGCGCGATCAGGCGATTTTGAGACATAGACATGATTCTTGTGGAGACATTAACAGTCGTGATCTAGGATTTAGAGAAAAATATGATTTAGGATTAAGAAGATGAGGTATAGTGCCATGAGACGGAACAATGCTTAGGGTTTAGGGAAACAAATGAGATGTTTAGAGACAGAGGCATTAACAATTATGATTTAGGATTTTAAAAAAGAATGATTTAGATTTTTTATTTTAAAAAAAAAACTTAGCTCTAATACTATATTAAAAATTGTTATGTAATATATGGATCCTAATCCCTTATATATATTAATATTTTTTTATTCATTTTAATAACTTTAAAAATAAAAATAAACCAATTTATCTTAAAAAATAAATTATTTAACGTTATTATATTTTTGTGTGCAATTTAAAAATATAATAAAAGTTTATTAAATAT
>JBBUKS010461173.1:0-18016 GCA_038050645.1 Hedychium gardnerianum
GTCTCAAGAACGATGTTGAATGGTTGATTAATAGGATAGGATGGAAAGGTCTCATGAATATGAATTACCCCACATATCCTAGAATTATCTTGGAATTTTTAAGCTCTATCAATTTTCAAGATACTTTCGAGGTAGGAAAGATTTCCTTCCGCTTGTTTAATGATAATTACGAGTGGACACTTGATGACTTTAATTCATGTTTTGAATTACCATATGGGGTGAAACGAGTAATCCCTAATAATTTCCATAGTATGTTTGTGTGGGATTCACTTGGTGGTGGTAATCCCTAATAAACCCTCCATTTTTAAGGCTACTTCCATTGTTAATCCTATTTTCCATTACCTTCATCAAGTTATGAGGCATACAATATTTGGACAGGGTGATAGTGAAGGAGTCATGCATAACTATGAATTACTTTGTCTATGGGCTATGCTTGAGGAAGTTAATATCGATACAAGATTTCATTTTATCAAACACTTAGTAAAGCTAGGGAGATCCTCTTCCCCTAATACTATCATTCTAGGAGGGTTGCTCACTCATATTGCTATTATCCTTGGTTGTGATTTAGAGAGTTTGGAGGTAGTGGATAGTACCCCTTGGATTGATATCAACTCATGTTTAGCAATACGCATGATCCGAAGAGATGGCAATGGATATAGTTTAATTTTGAAAGATAATTTCCATTTGCATTTGCCAAACTATGATTTAACAACCATTCATGTCAAGAAAAATTGGTTAATGTTAAAGACCAATCAACACCCTGTTCCCTCTCCAATAGAACCATCTACTTGAGTTCTTCAAATGGTTATGATCCCTCTACTTTTGAGTCTGCTAGACATTCATCATCTTTTGCCAATTCCTCTACAAGTTCTCAGTTTGACTTTTTTGAGCTCCAATCCACCCCAGATACTCTTCATTCTGATCATACTATGCATACAGATCTTTTAGAGAGATAGAGTATTATGTCGGATGATTAATTTCAGTATGTGCGGCAACACTTTAGGAGGGAGTAGGAATTATTTAAGTTGGCCACCGATTTCATTCACATTCAAGAGAAAGAATGGGAGAAACGGGAGGATAATCGGGGTTCAATGCGATTACTTGCATAGAAATTGATACCATGTACAAATATGACAAGCGCATGCACAGAAAGAAGTATTGGTTTCCTGTCCTTCCTAAATTTCTAGGTTTCCTTGATTTTCCTCCATCCCAACCTTATTGATTTTTTTTTCATTGGGAAAATGAAGTGTCCAAGTCTGGGGGGTTTGAACATATTTATATATGCTTGTTTCAGTTTGGTCTACTTTTGCTTTGTTTGATTTACTTTGTTTTGATTTGGTTATGTTTCATTTGTGGCATTTTTAGTTGCATCAATCATCATATCATTACTAGTTTGTCCTTATTACAAAAATGCTAGCATGCTTGTTCTAGACTTTTATGTTATTGTGATTTATCGTGCTAGTATGCTTAGTGATTTACTTTTTTCTATCCGTAGTAGCATGAAGTGAACTATGTTTTTATTGGAAGAGTTTGAGGATTAGCCTAGTTTTAGGATCTCTTTACACTTTGCCTAATTTTGATGGTAGATAATTTCAAAAATAGTCATGATTATAGAACTGGACTAATACTTGTGCTTCTAAGGTAACCTCTCAACTACATTTTGGTTAGTAGATAAACTCGAATCACATCAACTCATTTGGAAAAATCAAAATCCCTATATTAGTCCTAGTGCTACATCTTGCAAGCACAAAAAAGCATTTTGAATAAGGGATATAAAAACAATTATCATGAGTGGAAACTAACAAGTTCCCCTTTGAGACCGAGTTAGGTTATTGGGAAAATAACTATTATGTTTCTCTTGATTCCGAATAATCCTTTGAGACCTTGTGTAGACTTTGAGAGAGATGAACTATGCGTGTGGAAAGTAAGTGCCTATCGTGAGAGGCATAAAGAACATAGTTAGATGACGACTTGACTAGGCTTGAAAATTGACACTTGAAAAAGTTAGGTCACTCATTGCACCGAGCACGGAGAACTTCTACTTAGGGCATACTCAAACTTTAACCTTAGTCATACATCAAAACCTTGGGTTAAAATGTTGTGCTCTTAGCACCAACAATCTCCTCCTTTTTGATAGTATGAAAACTAAGTTAAAGTTAGAAAAATAATCACAAATAAACAAGAGTTGTATATATTCAATGTGTGACAAAGAAATTCATATTAGTGCAATCATACATGAATATATTTCATAACTTGAGCTTCCTCTTAATCATAACTCTCCCTTAATCATGGATAATTTTTGAAGTTGTAATTTTGAGAAATATTTTCAAACCTTCAAAAAAAGATCAACCCTTTTTCTTCTTTTTTCTCTCTCCCCTTTTTCATATATCAATACATCTGACTCAAGTGGTATAGGTAAGATCGCTGACTTTTGTCAAATTGTTATAGAATTCAGAGCATAAATCAAGATTAATTCTTTGACTGCAATACACAAGTTTTGATAGACTGTAGCGAGATATGATGTCGATGGAGTCGACAAAATGGTCTAAGAAGAATTGTTGGCTAAGATATTTAGGGGGTAATAGGATGTAGGTGATTTGTTCATACTTATGCCTAAGGTTCTCAAAGGGAAATCTTGAATCAACTGTTGAGACGTTAACATAAGTAGACCTACGTCTAGATCTAGACATGATGATTTGAGAAGTTCTTGAACATAAAATTGAGAGGCGATGTCGAGAATGAGCTTGAATGTGGCAGAGATTTGAGATTTGAGGAGAGAAACAAGTTATGGGATGACATTTTGTGTTTGGGCATAGTTCTTTATAAAAAGGTTGTCCGGGTGATCAGGGAGCTAACCGGTCGCTTGAGAAAAAATAATTTTTTTATCAGAATTGGTTAAATCCATTGAAATTTTTTGCGTGTCATTACTTGGGCGCATATATATTGTCCGAGTGAAAGCAAAATGTTGATTTTTTGGAAAATAATTTTTTAATCAGGTTCAATCAATCGCTAAGTTTAAGCATAAAAATTATGTCAAAATATAAGTTAACATGAACCGAAAAGTAAGATTTTGAAAAATATAAGTTTTGATATCAAAATAATTTTTTAATTTTTTTTGAGATGTCCAACTTGATTTTGATCTTGACTATCGATAGGATAGGAGCTTTTAATCTATTGGTCAAGTTAGATAATAGTTTTCCAACTTTATTTTATGAAAATTAAGCTATAAATAGGTGAAAATTACTAAATTGATCAATGCAAAAGTTTTAAGCTCCGATTCATATTGATGCACAAATATAAGCATTCTGGAATCAAGGCTAAGTTATAAGCATCTCACGTCATTCTATGTTTCACAAGCACAAACAAGTTACAACTTAGGTGTTTGTGAGATACTGGTTGCCTAGATTTATAGATGCATGCTAATTACAGTAGGACCTAGGCTAGGCTAAGTCCATTTGTAATAAATAAAATGATAATGCATATTTAAAAGAGATATGTAATTTTAAAAATAATGATACAAGCATTATTTGAAATATTTCATTCTTGAAACTAGCATGGTCTGATTCAATCCTAGTCAAAGCGATTTAAGAGATAGTTACTGCTAAGTTGGTACTCTAACTAATTTCAATCTTGCAATTGGGTTGACATAGCAAACATTAGCATTTATCACATATATCTGTTGTTTAGGTACCCAATAGCATTTATTCTCTAATTGATTAACCAAGCTTGATCTAGGAACTCAAGCAAGTCTATTTTTAGCGTGTCTTTTCACTAAGGTAAGATAAGAAGCATGATTTTGATCTGAGTTAAATCCAAGTTCAGTCTTGTTGTACGCGGCTCGTCTGGACCCCAGCATCATATCTAAATACTTAGACCCAGATGTGAACTTGCTCAATGTTGATTTCAACTCACTAACTTGGTTTTTCAAGTCAGAATTCTCTTACTCAAGTTTTGACACCTGAGTTGAAGTTCCGACTTGGCTAACCTGAGTTAATGAGTCCAAGTTAGATTTTTCCTTAAGGTCTTTGACCTCCTTAAGTAAAGTCTTAGATTTGGATTCTTATTTAGCCAGGTTCTTAGTCAAATAAGCAACAGTAGCATATAATTTTTCAAGTAAAGGATCTGTTACCTCATCAGTTGGCTCGTCTGAGTTGCTGACTTGACTTGAGTTTGATGCTGAGTTATAGTCTAACTCGAACTCTGATCTTGATGCTTCCTGAATTGTGTTGTCAATGCTAGAAGGTTGACGTGGTCTTAGTCTAATTCAAATTAGGATAAGGATTTGTCCCAAGTTGCTTTCAATGCCTTTTTCTTCTATTGCTTTTTTGGTTCCCTTCTTTCTCCTTTAGTAGTGGACAGTCAGTTTTGAAGTGTCATTTCTTTCAGCATTCTTAACATCGGACATTAGCTAGGTCTTTGTTCGAGATTTCCTTCTTCACAAATCTTCGAGTGAATTTCTTTCTTCAAATCATCCTTTTACTAGATGTGCTACTTCGGAAGATAGATTATCTTCATTAATTGATAATTCAGACTCATATTTTAATTCAATCTCTTCTTTGGGTTTGGATTTTGTTTTTGATTTTCCTGCAATTAAAGTTATACCCTTCTCTTTTTGATCAATATTAGTCTTCTTATGTAATTCAAGATCACAAAAGAATTTATCTAGTTTAATGATAGAAAGTGTCAACCATTGATGCTCATAAGTTGGTCCTTGGAAATGCCTTAAGTACATACCTGATCAAGTCATGATTATCGACTTGTTCGCCGATTGCATGAATTTCCTCCAATATTTCTTTAAAATGGTTGTGAAGTTGACTTACTGTTTCACCTTTTTTCATCTGGATATTTTAGAGTTGGCTTAATAGCATTAATAGCAAGTCCTTTTTAGCAGTTCATGAGTTAGCTGAGCCTTCATGTAGCTCAATCAATTTTTCCTAGAGTTATTTAGTGTTGTTGAAAGGCCGACTTTGGTCAGCTGTTCCTATGTTAGTCTGCACTACAATGTAGTTGTGGCTCTAACATTAGCTTGAGCCTTCTTTTTATTTTCGCTTGTCCAGTTATAGTAAGCGATTGGCGGCCCATCATCATTTGTAAGTAGTTCATAGCCTTTCTTTACTACCAGGTAGTTTTCTATCTCATTCATGAGGTAATATTCCATCTTGTTTTTTCAATAAGCAAAATTGTTGCTATTGAAAAGCGATGGGCGGGTTGTACTGAAACCTTCTTACAAAGACATTTCTGAAACAAATATTGTTTAAGTTGTATTAAGGTCTAGGATAGGATATGGGTCTGGTTTGGGTTTGGTTTGGATGTAATTAGGGATGGAGTTTGGCTTGGGCTTGGCTTAGATTATTATTTAATTTGTTTTGTTTGTTCTTTCTCAATCACAAAGTTCACCCTGTATTAAATTTAGGTCTTGCTTTATACTAATTAAGTAGAAGTTTCCTAAATTAGCTTCCAGGTAGTGGTGAGGCAAGGGTTCTTTATTATTGGAACAACAACCACTTCCTAAGGCAAAGCTAACTTAAGAATCTGGAGCTGAATCAACTTTAATAAAATTCCTTGGTCTAACTAGTTTTGAGTGAGGTGAGATAACTTCTATTAGTTCCACATGACTAGATGCACAAGGTAGGATAATCCAGCATATTCATGCACTTCACCAAGTTTTCCTAGTTTCTTTTAGTTCAACCCATTCTGATACCAAATTGTAGAAACGAACTCGACACTAGAGGGGGGGTCGCCCCTATGCCATGCATGATCGCCCGTTCGCTCCGGTCGCCCCTATACCATGCACGATCGCTTGGAACCCTTCGATTTCACCTATCAAGAGTCATTACTAACCAGTCACCCCGGACTCCTTCCGGTCATCTGAAACCATCGAGCATGCTTCCTTATAGTTGTAAGGCATAATTAGTATGATATAAGATTTTAAAGTTACTCGCAGTTTACCTAACTAGATTTTGACCCATCTAGTTTGGGTGGTCAAGCAATTAGTTTCCGGCTGATTTCGTCTAGACTTGTTTTCCCAAGCAATCAGTCTCTAGCTAATTCTACACACTTGGACTTGTCTTACCGAGTAATCATCCTCCAACTGATTCTACACATTTGGATTTGTCTTTCCAAGGAATCATCTCCAGCTGATTCTACACACTTGGACTTGACTTGCAAAGCAATCAGCCTCCAGTTGATTCTACACACTTGGACTTGATTCACTTAGCACCCAGTGATGTGCGTAGATTATATATATATACTTTTATGCATTATTTAACGCACATCTTTTTGTATTCATTGATTATGATCTACATTATCAAACCCAATTTTATCATATTGTCATGCTTTCACTTTATGTTGTTCGGAGATCTAAACTTTCTCTATTTTCATTGAGAGGACACGTTTGGAGCTAAAATGAACATTAGAGCAGTAACGGATAGTTTATCAGCTAACATGGTCGTGTCTCATTGAGATACGACCGTGTATCCCAAGAGCACCAACTTCTCAGCCAAAACACACGACATGGTCGTGTTTCCTTAGACACATTCATGTCTCTGCTCTAGCAAAACCAACGTTGAAGGCAACACGACCATGTCTCTACTCCAGCAAATCCAACGCCGGGGTCATGGCTGAGAGGCACGGCCGTGTCTCTACTCTAGCAAAACCCACGTCGAGGTCATGCCTGAGAGGTACGACCATGTCCCTGCTCCAGCAAAACCGACACTGGGGTCATGCCTAAGAGGCTCAATCATGTTCAACAAGAAGAGCAGCTCAAACTTCATGACAGGGTCATGCCTAAGGCACAGCCGTGTTCCAGGGTCAGGGATTTACACGGCCTGGCCGTGCCTTATCAGCTGAAGAAGCCCATGGTCCAGTCATGCCTAGAAGGCATGATCGTGCCTTCTCCTCTGGCCATTACATGCCACGGCTATGTCTTGGAGACACGTCCATGTGACTGAAAAGCAGGGGTCGTGTGGCGTAAAAGCAGGGGTCATGCCCCTGCCTATAAAAGGGGATTTTTCATGCCTTTTGAGTATCTTTGGTTTGGGATTCATCCCCTCTCCTTAGAAAATGGTTCTCCCCTTAGGGTGAAACCCTAGAGCTTACATCTCCATCTACCTTGATGATCCATCCACCATCGGAGAAAGGAGACATCCCAAAGACGCTAGCAATCTCCTCGACAAGCATCTCTTCTCCTCATATCTCAGATTTTAGGTTGTAAGAATGCTCTATTTCGTGTCTTTTGTTTGATCTTCCTTTTTTATGGAGTAATCTTCGAGCTCTAGGATGTAGGGAGTAATTATGATGTGACATTGATGTATGAACTATGGATGTGTCATTTCCTTGTTCAATGAAATATTTAGGACATGTTCTATATGTGTTGTGCCTTGTATGTGTTCAATAAAATGTGTGAATGGTGTAAGTATATAGATGTGAAGGATTGGTCACCATGTAGACGAGGTTCTTTGGATTGTATGACCAAGGGCCCTTAGTGACAGAGGATATCCCTTTAATCGGACATTCTAGAGTCATCACCTTGAATTGGAGGTTAATCCTCTACAAGGGATTAGCTACCTAGAGCTTAATGGGTTTACACTAATTTAATGTTGGATGTGACTTGTGTAATATAGAGATTGTATGACCGGGGGTCCCTTAGGTATCCCTTTAACCGGACTTTCTATGTTACCTCCTCTACTTAGTAACATTGAATGAGAATGGTGTAAACACTCTGGTGTAGCCTTTAATCCTCATTAAAAGGTAACTGAGATAACTCTAGCGATTGTATGACCGGGGGGCCCTTAGTGATAGAGGGTATCCCTTTAACCAGACTTTGTAGAGTTACTTCTTTACTTAATGATGTTAGAATTATTATAGTTCACCGGTAATTTGGTTAGAATCCTTACAAGATCATAAACATAGAGGATAAGGAGGTGAACATATACTAGGGACATTAACTAGCATCATAATGAAATCAAAATCCTAGAATCTATCTCCCTAAGCTCACCCCCTCTCAAAACTCTATCTCTCTCTTTCTCTTAACTTTCTCTCAACTCTCTCTCTCTAAATCTCTAGTTCCACTCAATCAACTTTCGACCGTCTAGATAACTTGCTTTGCGAACTTGACTAGTGCTTAATCAATAGTCCCTGTGGATCAATATTTTTATTACTGACGATGTAACCGTGCACTTGCGGTAGCGTATCAAGTTTTTGGTGCTATTATCGAGGACTGTTTTGATTAACATTAGTTGACTAGCAATTTAGTTAATCTAGACTTTTTCTTTTTTTTTTGTATTTTTCTTTTTTATGCTACATTTGCATTATTACATATCTATCCTGTTTTGACTATAATCTTTCAGATGGACATGTTCTCCTTGAACGCAAAGATGGATGCTCTAATTCAAAGATTTGACTAAATTAATGTTGTGGATTATATTAATATCTTTTGTGAAACTTGTGGTGCAACAGGTCATGCGAATGATAATAATTATCTAATACTATTTGACCATTCACATGGAATATATGGAGAAAAATGGGGTACCTTCCCTAATTACAATCAGTGACTAGAACACTATTATTATGAAGCTTATGAAGAAACTGGTCATACAATCAAAAATTGCATCAGGATATGCAATTTAGAAATATCATTGGATAATCTCAACAAAAAGTTTGATAAAATGACCTCTTCACATTCATATACTCATGACCCCAGTTGGAGAAACCCTCAAAAATATTTTTAGCCACAATCAGGAACAAGGCAACTATGAACAAGCTATGGAAGTTCAAGCTTCGTACCAGATGGATAGAATTTTGAAAATCGAAAAAAACATCCAAACCTCACAAACTCAAATACACAAGGATATCAAGCAAATGAATGCTAAGTGCATTAATATGGACTCATTATGCACTAAAATGTCGGCTCGACTCTCAACTTGGGAGGTATCTAGGATGAGTAAAGATAATGAAGATGAGCTTGAGGAACATGAAATTTAAACTTTGACAAAGGAATGCACTACTCTAATTTGAATACCTTGAAATCTCAAAGATTCAGAAACTTTGATGGAATTTTTTTTTGCAACTCGAATCAGCCAGGACGTAGAGGATAAAGGCACTGAAGCATTACTTGAAGAAGAAGATTTAGTTGTGTCTACTAATGTTGTTGATACTCTTGTTACTGATTTTGATGTTGATATATTCAGTCATGCTTATGATGATGATGTAGATGGAAGTGTAGGGGATTGTACTTTCGAAGCGATGACCCAAGAATCACTTTCTTTTGTCACATAACCACTTGAAACTATGGATATTGAAAGTAATGAATTTGTTGTTATTGAAAGTGTAGGGACTTGTGCAGTAGAGGCAAAGCCCCAAGAATCACCTCTTTTAGTGGCACCACCAACGGAGCCAGAATTTTTCTTATCTACATATGCAACCATGTTCGATGATTTACTCTCTTTGGTGATTTGTAAGATTTATTTAATATATCTTATGCTACTAACCAATTCTTTTTCTAGCATGTTGGTGGAAGAAAGTATGTCGCACGGGAATCACATGAACAAACTCATGACGAGCTTTTGAAGGAGAGCATATTTTTTGAGAGACTGAGAACCCTTGGTAAGAGGGTTTTGAAATATCTTACCCGTCTACGATCAATGTTTAGATGATACCTCGTTGGTGAACTTAATAAGGTGTCGAGCTTATGACCATAAACAAATGCTTCTTTGTTCTCTCTTCTTTCCATTTTTCCTAACCCAATCCCTCTACTTGGTTTTTCTTGTCTATTCTTCTTTCTGTAGGATTCAAAGATGAGGAGAGTGACTACCAAATGGAGGGGCGACTTCAGCGATGGATTAACTTATACACTTGACACACGTCACTTAGTAACTTCTCTCACTTCAAACCTCCTTCATATTTTTGGTTTTCATTAGGACAATGAAAGATTTAAGTCTGGAGGGTGTATATATGTTGGGTTGTCTGTTAGTTTTCGTCACATTTCTTCTTGAATAATAAACTTTTCTAGTTGCATCATCTTCACATTATAGCATGACTTGTTTTCTTGCAAAAATTCTAGCACACTTGTATCTAGACTTTCATATGTTGTGATGTATGTGCTAGTATGCTTAGTGATCTAATTTTTTCTATCCACAGTAGCATGAAATGAGTTATGTTTTTCTTTGAAAAGTTGAGGATTTGCCTAGTTTTAAGATCTCCTTATACAATGCTTGACTTTGATAGTAGATACATCTGAAAATTATCATGATTCATAGAACTGAACTAGTACTTGTGTTTCTATGGTGATTTTTTAACTACATTTTAGTTACTGAAGAAATTCGGATCACGATAACTCATTTGAAAAAATCAAAAATCTCTTTTGCTTATTCTAGTGCTACATAATACTACATTTGTAAGCACCAAAAAAAATTAAACAAAAAACATGATTGAATAAGGGAATAAATTTAGTTGTCGTGAGTGAAAACCAATAAGTTACCCCTTTGAGACCGATTTAGGTTACTGGAAAATAATTATTATATTTCTCTTGATCTGAGCTATCCTTTGAGACCTTGTGTAGTTTAAAAAAGATGAACCATGCATGTGGCAGGTAAGTGTCTATCGCCGAAAGCACAAAGAACACGGTTAGATGACGAATTGACTAGGCTTGGAGTTGAAACTTAAATTGTTAAGTCACTCATCGCACTAAGCACATAGAACTTTAACTTAGGTCATTCTCAAACTTTGTATAATGTTCGCCAATGAAACTATAGGATAGGACTAACATGACTCACTAGGGATTATGATGCATCTCATTGCCACATGAATCTAGATTGTAGGCTTTTACTTGAGGATAAGCAAAGGTTTAAGTCTGGGTGTGTGATGTGCATATATTATATATGTTTTTAGGCATTATTTATTATACATATACTTGTATTTCACTAATTATGATCTATATTATCACACCCTATTTCATCATATTATCATGCTTTCACTCTAAGTTGTTCAGAGATTTGCTCTTTCTCTATTTTTATTGATAGGATGAGTTTGGAGCAAATATAGAGCTAAAATGAACATTGGAGCAGCAAAGGAGTAACATGGTCATGTCTTATTGAGACACGGTCGTGTCTCCCAAGAGAACCAACTCCCCAACCAGAACACACGGCACGACCGTGTCTTCTTAGACACGGTCGTATCTCTTCTCTAGCAAGACCCACACTGGGGTTGTGCCTGAGAAGCATGGTCGTGTTTCAACAAGAGTAGCTCAGTCTTCACGCTAAGGCCATGCCCAGAAGCACAGTCGTGTTCCAAGGTCAGGGTTTTACACGGCCCGGCTATGCCTTGCTTTGGCTTGTATCCCATGGCCAGGCCATGCCAAAAGGTATGGTTGTGTCTCACTTCAGTGTCTTCCCCATGGTTGGGTTGTGCCTATGAGGCACGACCATGTGGTGAGCTTTTTGGGCCGTGTCGGATTCTCGATAGCCTACAGACTAAAAGTAAAATGATCATAACTTTGCATATAGGTGAAGTTTTGAGCTAAATCAACTTCCAAAATATAGATAACTTCAATATCTACAATTTTTCCTCAGAGTGTAATAGAAGAATCCACAATATAGCCATGCTAAAAGGTACATCTGTGTCCCTATTCTGCCTAGATTTATAGACCAAACTTTGAACCACCATAACTTTCGGCTCAGTTAGAGTTTCAGGCCAAATAAATTATAAAATTGAAGATAATTTCAAGGGATACAACTTTGGTTTATACCTCAACCCAAGATAAAGTGGTCTAATAGGTGAAAAACCTATTTTGGCGGAGCCCAACAAATTGGACAATTTTGGGCAGTTTTGGGGGAAGTATAAAAGGGTCATGCAAACTCTTGCTTGACTCATCTTTGGTTTGGGGTTCATCCCCTCTCCTTGGGGAAGGGTTCTCTAGAGCTTCCATCTCCATCCACCTTGACGATCCATCCACCTCCGGAGCAAGGAGACATCCTAAAGACGTCGGCAATCTCCTCATATCTCAGATTTTGGGTTGTAAGAATGCTTTATTTCGTATCTTTGGTTTGTGCTTCCTTTTTCATGGAGTAATCTCCGAGCTCTAGGATATAGGGAGTAATTATGATGTGACATTGATGTATGAATTATGTATGTAACAATTTCCTTGTTCTATGAATTGTTCTATATGTGTCGTGCCTTGTATGTGTTTGATGAAATGTCTAAGTGGTGAATGCATATAGATGTGAATGACTTGTCACCATGTAGAGGAGATACTTTGGATTGTATGACCGGAAAGCCCTTAGTGACAGAAGGTAGTCTTTTAACTAGACTTTCCATAGTTGTCGCCTTGAATTGGGGATAAATTCTTCAAAAGGGATTATCTAACTAGTGTTCAATAGGTTTGCACTAATTCAATGTTAGGAAGTGACTTGTGTAATCTAGACTGTATGACTGGGGGACCCTATTGATAAGGGATATTTTTTTAACCATACTTTCTATGTTACCTCTTCTATTTAGTAATATTGAAGTACAAATGGTATAAATACTCCCGTATAACCGTCACGGGGTCGTACTGGTAATTTGATTAGAATCCCTACAAGATCATAAACATGGAGGCTAAGGAAATGAATATGTATTAGGGACATTAACTAGCGCATCATAATGAAACTAAAATTCTAGAACCATCTCCCTAAGCTCATCCCCTCTCAAGACTGTCTCTCTTGCTCTCTCTCCCCCCTCTCTCTCCTTCTCTCTTGTGTTCTTGACCTCAAGCAAACTTTGATTGTCTATATAACTTACTTTGTGAACTCTCTTGTGCTTAATCAACAGTCCCTATAGAATCGATATTTTTATTACTAATGACATAATCGTACACTTATGGTAGCATAACACAAGACTCAGTTAGATTCGGCTGCAGGGGGCTCTATGATGAAAAAGAGTTTAAATGAAGCATATGATTTGATTAATCGGGTAGTGAAAAACCTCATTGAATGGTCAGAGTAAAATTTTATGACTCCCCCATTAGAAATCTCTAAAATACAAAGTTTGAAAGAAGGGTCAAACATCAAAGAGAAGTTATATTCGACGATCAGTAATGTTGAAAACTTTAAAGGAGACAATATACAGACCCAACATGAAACATTCAGGCACTTTCATGATGATTTGACTTCTTTGATCAAATCAAATCTTGAAGAATATTGTAATGAAGTTGTATGAAGAAGTAGAGATGAATTTGAAGAAGTTCATTTTCAAACTTTAGAGGACCCCATGGAGGCAAGCTTGATTTATGAAGAGGTAGATACTCTAGATGATGGGAATAAAGAGTATGAGCAAATTAAGACACTTGAACAAGGTCTTCCTAAACTTGAAGTTATGCCACCCCAAGTGGAACTTAAACCTCTTCCTTCTAATCTCATATATAAATTTCTTGGGTCAAACTCTATATTTCTAGTGATTGTCAATGCAAGTTTGAATGAATCAGAGACTAAAAAGTTGTTTGTAGAACTAAGCTTGCATAGGAAGGTAATCAGATATACCATAGATGACATTAAGGGAATTAGTCCTGCTCTGTGCATGCATAGAATTTTACTTGAAGATGATCATAAATTCTCAGTAGAACATCATAGATGGTTAAATCCTAACATGAAGGAAGTGATTAGGAAAGAAGTGTTGAATCTTTTAGATGCGGGAATTATTTACCCCATCTCGGAAAGAGAATGGGTATACCGAGTGCATGTGGTTCCAAAGAAAGGAGAAATGACTATGATTGAAAATGAGAACAATGAATTGATTCCTACTCAAATAGTTACCAGATGGCTTATGTGCATCGACTATAGGAAGTTGAACAAAGAGACTAGGAAGGATCATTTTTCTCTTCCCTTCATTGACCAAATGCTTAAAAGGCTTGCTAAGCACACATATTTTTGCTATTTAGATGGGTATTCCGGATTTTTCCAAATTCCTATACATCCTCAAGATCTAGAGAAGACTACTTTTACATGCCCATATGAAACTTTTGCTTATAGGAGAACCTTTTGGTCTTTGTAATGCTCCTGCAACTTTCCAACATTGCATGATGACTATTTTCTCAAATATGATTGAAGATATAATGGAAGTTTTCATGGATGACTTTTCTGTATATGGAATCGACTTTGACACATGTTTGTCTAATCTTTGTAGAGTTCTATGGAGATGTGAAGAAGTTAATTTGGTTTTGAATTGGGAAAAATGTCATTTTATGGTTAAAGAAGGAATAGTTTTGGGTCATAAGATTTCTGCACAAGGAATTGAAGTTGATAAGGCAAAGGTAGAAGTAATTGAGAAACTTCCTCCACCAATAAATGTGAAAGGGGTAAGGAGTTTTTTGGGGTCATGTGGGATTCTATCGACGCTTTAGAAAAGATTTCTCTAAGATCTCCAAACCTTTGACCAATCTATTGGTAAAGGATGCCGAATTCTATTTTGATCAAAATTGTCTACATGCTTTTGATAGGATTAAAAGAGCTTTAGTGACCGCTCCTATAATGCAAGAAATGGATTGGAAACTCCCATTACAAATTATGTGTGATGCAAATGATTATGTTGTAGGAGTAGTTTTGGGGCAAAGAAAAGATATGAAAGTGTATGTCATATATTATGCTAGTAAAATTCTAGATGATGCTTAAATCAACTATGCTATCACAGAAAAGGAATTGCTAGCAGTTATCTTTGCATTTGATAAGTTTAGATCATATTTGATGGGGTTAAAAGTTATAGTCTATATAGATCACGCAACTATTTGGTACTTACTCAGTAAGAAAGATGCCAAACCTAGGCTGATCAGATGAATATTGCTACTTCAAGAATTTGATCTTGAAATCAGAGACAAGAAAGGGGCAAAAAATATTGTGGTGGATCATCTATCCAGAATGTGTCAAGATGTATAAGGAAACATAGATGACCTTTTGCCTATTGATGACTCCTTTCTGGATGAGCATCTTTTATCCATCACTAATATAAAAGACCCATGGTATGCAAATTTTGTGAATTATTTTTCTTGTGGTATTCTCCCACCAAATCTCACTTATTAGTAGAGAAAGAAAATTTTCACAGATATTAAGCATTACATATGGGATGAGCCACTGATTTCAAGAAGTGTGGAGATACGATATATCGAAGATGTGTACCCAAGGATGAAACTAAGCAAATCTTGCATGATTATCACTCATCACCATATGAGGGATACTCTAGGAAATGTAAATACAACGACTAAAGTTTTACAAGCTAGTATTTTTTGGGTTAAATTTTTTTAAAGACGCATTAGAGTATATACTATCTTGTGGTCGTTGTTAGAAAACAGGAAATATTTCAAAGCAGCATGAGATGTCTTTAAACTTTTTCCTTGAAGTTGAGCTCTTTGATGTTTGGGGAGTTGATTTTATGGGGTCATTTCCTTCATCTTGTGGAAATAATTACATCTTAGTTGCTGTAGATTATGTTTCCAAATGGGTGGAAGTCATAGCCTCTCCTACTTGTGATGCTAAAACTATTATTAAGATGTTCAAAAAGATAATCTTTCCCAGGTTTGAGTTCTAGAGCAATTATCAGCGATGGAGGTTTTCACTTTATTGAACAACAGTTTAAGAACTTAAGAAATACGGGGTAAGCCATAAAATTGCAACGTTATATCATCTGCAAGCAAGTGGGCAAGTTGAGATTTCAAACATAGAGATCAAAGAAATTTTGGATAAGACGGTATCAATAATTAGAAAGGATTGGTCTCTAAGGTTGGATGATGCTCTATGGGCTTACCGTACTGCTTGTAAGACTCCAATTGGATAACATCATTTCATTTGGTTTATGGAAAATCATGTCATCTACTAGTGGAACTAGAACATAAGGCTTATTGGGCAGTTCAACGATTGAATCTTGATTTGAAATTAGCCGGAGAAAAAAAGAAAACTTCAATCAATGAATTGGATGAGCTTATCATGAATGCTTATGAGCATGCTAAGTCTTATAAGGAATGAACAGAAAAATGGCATGATAGACATATTGGACGAAGGGAATTTCATGAAGGAGATCTTATATTGTTCTTTAATTCAAGACTAAGATTATTTCCTAGAAAATTGAAATCACGATGGATGAGACCCTTCAGAATTCAAAAGAAATATCCATATGGGACAGTTGACATCTAGAACAAGGAATTAGGGTCTTGTAATGTTAATGGGAAAAGATTGAAAAAATATTTCTTAGGGATGCCTGTTAATGAGGAAGAAGAACAATATTTTTCTGAACCTTGTCCTCCTGATTGAGCCAAGACAGGGGTCAAGCTCAAGACTTTAAACGAGCGCTTCATGGGAGGAAACCTAAGGGTTTACTTTGATACCTTGTTTCTATGTTTTTAGTTTCTTTGATTTTGATTTGTGTTTGAACTTGTGTGTAGGAATTCTTGAAGGAATAAAAGAGACACACGGTCGTGCCTCATCAAAGCATGAGATAGAATGAATCATGGCAGGGTCGTGGCATTTCGACACGGTCATGTATCCTAGAGGAAATCTAGCAGACCAAGTCAAGACATGGCCGTGTATTTTGACACGATTGTGCCTCGCGGAAGGCTGCTTCCAGAACGAATTGAACCGTGCTTGTGCTAAGCCCAGAGTAAACCATGGCTAGGCCACCTAAGGCTTGTTCTACTAGTTGGAGAAGATATCGAACCATCTTGAAAAAGTAGTTCGATCTTCCAAAGATGATACATCCAAGGTCAAAGACAAAGGAAAGCAAAGGGCATGAGACGAAGGTAACAAAAATCCTTATGGCATTTTTTAGTAATAATGAACAAAAATTACATTATAAGTCTTTGGTTAAACATCATATTGCTTGCACAAAATATTTAGATTATCATACTTTGAATTTTTTGGGCCTCAAGGAAGATGTGGAATGGATGATAAATAGGATAGGGTGGAAACATCTTAGGAGTATGAACTATCTCATATACCCTAGAATTGTTTTGAAAATTTTGAGCTCTATTAACCTTCATGGTACTTTTATGGAAGAAATGATTCATTTACGCTTGTTTAATGATGATATGAGTGAACACTTGATGATTTTAATGCATGTTTTGAATTATCATATGGAGTGAATCAAGATATCCCTAAAAAAATTTATTGGAACTTTATGTGGAAAGAAATTGGGAGTATTAATATCGACAAGTTCAAACCCTTAGTTTCTAAAGCAACTTCCATTATTAATCCTGTTTTGTGTTACCTTCATTAAGTCATGAGACATATAATATTTGGACAAAGTAATAGTGTAGGAGTAGTGTGTCATTATGAATTACTTTGTCTATGGGCTATGCTTGAAGAAGTTAACATCGATACAGGATTTTATTTTATCAAGGACTTAGTAAGACTAGGGAAATTTTCTTCCCCTAGTACTATTATTTTAGGAGGGCTGCTAACTCGTATTATTATTATCTTAGGGTATGATTTAGAGGTAGTGGATGATATCTCTTGTATTGATATTTACTTATGTTTAGCAATACGCATGATTCAAAGAAATGAAAATGGATATAGTTTAACTTTGAGAAATAGTTTTCCATTGCATTTGCCAAACTACAACTTAACCACCATTCATGTCAAAGAAAATTAGTTAATGAGAAACACCAATCAACACCCTATACCCCCTCTAATAGAGTCATATACTCAGGTTTCCACAAGTAGTCATGCCCCCTCTCCTACTGGGTTTGATTTTTCTGAGTTATGTTCCACCCTGGATACTCTTCATTCTGATCATACTACACATGTAGATCTCTTAGAGGGACATCATATTATCTCAGATGATCAGTTTCAGTGCATGCGACAACACTTTTGGAGGGAAGATGTCATGCCCCGGGAGTATATTTGTCCGTAGAAAAATGGACAACACCTCCCCTGTACGACTGGCAATATCCTGAATACATAATAAATCACATATACATAAAGATACCCCACACGGGTATACACATCCATGCAGTGTAATAACGATAAAAATACCCTACCCGGGTATGCACAACCACACAGTA